>JAMLFY010000005.1:19192364-19459260 GCA_030441495.1 Dalbergia oliveri | reverse complement strand
AAATCATCTTCAAGACCATTGAAAAGATTCTGACCATGACTCTTAGCCTTATTTGGGCTAGATGTTGATTGTGAAGATATAGCTGATGCGTGCAAATCACCAAGCATTGTCAATGGTGAGTACATTTGAGATAGTGAGCTATTCTTTTGACATTATATGTCATAGTACCCAACATGCAGGAGGATGTATTCTAGTACTTTTCTTCTTCTATTTGACTCTAACATTGAGTTTGAGCCATCATTACTAGCCTTAAGGCAACCATAATAGTGGTGTCGACTATGGTTGAGGTGACTCACATGCATGGTCAACGTTTGGAATGTTTAGCTTGATGCCGTACATATAGGTTTGGCTTTGAATAGTATCTTCCCATAGGTTGTTGACTATTATTGCACTTGGCCTTTTTCTTGTTATCTATGGATCAAATTGTGGCTTGTGGAGTATATTGCCAAGGCAATTTGCTTTGAAGTTTAGGCTGAGGTGCTGAATTTGGGATTAATTTATTTTGAATAACTTGGTGCATGAGACACTCTTGTTTTTGACATCACAAACTAAATCACGTCGTATTTTTTTTTTTTGCTTCTCAAGTTTGTGCAGCATTGTTGTCGAAGATAGTATTGTATCATTGACAAATAGCTGCATTGCCATTAACATAATTTTGTTTTAGTGGAAAGTCGAGCAAGTCTTCACATGCTTTTGGGAAGATTGGCTTTTCTGTCAACTTATAGTTGTCAAGCTCTATGTCACCATATATCTTTATTTTAAGTCCCAAAGGCTTTTCTTGACATCAACCACATTTACTTTCCTACACACTAGCTTGACATAATTCAAATTTAATTCAAAGTGTCAGGATTGACCTTTATACACGAGCCTTCAAATTTGAGTCTTCCTTCTCTTATTTGATCTTTTTCTTTTTTTCAATCATTTTCCTTGTCAAACCATTTCAGCCAATTGTGCCAAATCAAAAAATTATTGATTGATCAACTTTTCTCTAATGTTCTTAGTTTAGCCTTTTAGATCCATCTTAACTATCTAAACCTCTGATACATGTGTATCACACTTATTTCTCTATATTTCTAATTGGGTAAATAGTCGTCAATATTTTCACCCTTAAATAGTCAAGTAGTAAGTAAATCGACTGAAATTGACCCTCATCTTGCTTAGAAGAATTGTTGATGAAAACAATTTTTTAATTGTATCCAAGAATGAATAGAATTAGGTCACAGGATGGGAAAGCCATGCAAAGGCAAATTTTGTCAAGGACGAAGGAAAAAACTTCAATTTTAAGTATTCATTTTATGCAACCTCTCTGAACTCTGACGATGTAACAAGCTATGTGCTCAACCACGACCACTAATTCACCAAAGAGTTTTGTTAAAGACTTGGACACTTTCCATCCTTGAGGCATTTCAGCTGTTGGATGTAGTCAGGAAATGCTAATGTGAAAGAGTGGGTGGTTGCCGGAGCCAACATTGAACCCAAGTTAGTTTTGCACTTGTTTGACAACCCTTGTGATGTTCTGAGTTTTGATTGACCAAGTGCACACTCAGTCTCGAGGGGATTATTTTGCCCATGAGAGGGGTGGAGGTTGATTTTCCATTTGATCATTAGGATGTTCTTCTACATTGGCCACTTCGACTAGTTGCCCCACTTGTCAAGACAATTATTTTTCTCGTGTTATTGTTCAATGGGTCCAAGAGCAGTAGCCATTCGATTTTCAGCGTATTTGCTAAATCTTGATGGCTTTCCTCTATTTGCAAATATGGCCAAATAGTCAACTATCAAGCCAAAAGTGGCCATCGATGTCGAAGTGTTCTAGGCATGCTTGGAAATATAAGCCTACACTTTCTTGTCTAGCGGTAGGAATTATTGAAGATGTACTTCTAAGAGGATTCCCTTGTACTTCCATGTAGGAAGAACTACAAATGGGCCATAAGGGTTAGGATGCATGCCAAACATTGGCATATTAGCCATAATGGTATTTTCATATTGCATAATGTGATAGGAATTTTGATATATGATATTGTTACAAACATTGGGGAATGTCCCCATCATCCCTTGTGCAAATATAGTTGGGAAACTCTCTCATATCACTTGGGTGAGACATGTTTAGGAATAGTGCTGTCATCCATGAGTAGTCATATTTTGTTCAATTCATGTCAATCCTTGGACTGCCATTGGAAGAACATACCCTGGAGGTAAGCTATACATTCGGCCAAATATTGAGAGTGGGTATTGTGTTCATGTCTGGAGTTAGAAATGATAGTATTTGACATTTTCTCATTATTCCTAGATTCTTCACTAGAAGGAGAAACATCCACATAAGTGTTCAGACTAAAGCTTTTTGTTTGTTTTGACACTTTTTCTTTTCACTTGGCCCTTTGTTTAGCTTGTATTTTTGTTGACAAACAAATGAATTTTAGAAGTTTGGCTTGATAATCTCAATTTGGAGAATGAAAGCAATTTCTCTTTATGAGTTCTCAAATTCTTAAAGATCAAGTGTCAATTAGCTTTTTCTGCGAACTGGATGCCAGAGTTGCATTGGAATAGAAATGTAAATTGCTCAAAATTCAAGTATCTTGCAATAAGAGCAAGAGAAGAACAAGTGATCACACCTGGAGAATGATTCTTTTTTATTTTTTAATATTGATTGACAATGCATGTACAAGAAATTCCAGTAAATGAACAAGAAATAAAGTAAAGTACATGAAAAAGGAAAGATTAATCCTAAGTATAACGATGAAAGTGAGTGAGTCAGGAGAGAACCTTTACTCTTGTCTATTGTGTTCTTGGTGTGAAAGTGACTTTGAACTTAGGAGAGCTTGAGTGTATGATCAAGAACCAACCACTCTGAAAAATAAAGCCCAATGTCTCTTATTTATAGACAATTATGTACGACATGATTTCGCTATGTATCCTAACAGTTACCAGGATTTAGATGATCTTGACACCTGTCCTAGTGGCTGATCTGCACTTTCCCTAAACTGTAGATGTGTCATTTTACCCATATTTCTCTGACTACCTACACGTCATTCGCACGTGGTGAACTTGTCTGGTACCATTAAACAGGAATTGCTCCCATAATTGTTGGATAACCACCTACGTCAACACCTATGATCCCCACTAATTGGCAAAGCTTTCAACTCCTATATTTTAGCTAATTATTCTCCAACCCATGTCTGATGTGTGCTTAACACTTACGAAAACATATGTGTGAATGGGAATCATCACCAGATTTTCTAAGTTCCCAATAACTTGGATTGGCCTTGAAACTCCTATTGGCTATGGGTGTCCATGTCGACCCGATTCGAAGAGTTGCAGTTTGACATAACAACTCCAGCATCATGATCTCTATAATTTCCTCTTCAAATCCCCACACTAGTTTTGTCAAGATTGCTTATGTTAAGTAGTAGCTTCAACATTTACAATACTTGAGAAAACCAACATGCCTTGTGTCAGCTTCAGGACCTTACTCACCATAGATGTCGATGTCAAACCCTTCTCTAACATTTTGCATTCTTGACAATTTTGTCATAAAAACTTCACCGTCGTGGTTATCACCCCTTTTCTTCCTAGTCTTCACCTTCATTTTATGAAAATATCTTATGTTGAGTAAATCTCTAACATTGACATCACTTTAAATATTTTCATACCAGCACATATACTAATAGGTTAAGATGAAATACACCCATTCAGTAATGTAAGTGATATAATTATTTTTATTCTTTCAAAAATGCATTCTTATGTATCATTCAAGTGTGATAAAGAGTAGCTTATGTACTTGATACAATCCCAACAGAGATTTTGAACAAGTACACAATCAACAATCGCTTGAGAAATTTTCAACCTATCTCAAACCTTTCCTATTTCATTTATTTATTCCATAGATGTATGATTGTTGTTTTGTTTGCAATGTTTGTTATTCCAAAAGTTTAATGTATGTACCTAGGTGCATGATACGAGTAATGTTATAACAAATCCTTGCTTTCATAACTTAGCTTGGTCCAAAAAATAATTTGATAGTTGGCCTATCTATTTTGTCAATGGATACAAGTTCCATATAGCCAAATAGGGTAGAGAGAAAAAAACAGAACAATAATAAGGTCTTGATTGTATGGATTGGCTTATGAAATACTTAAGTTAGAGTATGTTAGTCAATAGTTAAAAAGGATTTGTGCTACTCAATTGTGAATGATATGATTCATAACGTCCAGGTGGGACATGTAAACACAATCACTACTAAATTATTGAGATCAACATATTAAATGATATGCAAGTAATGATTCATTTATTAATTTCCAAATTGCTAGGCAAGGATATTATTTACTGTATCTTGGAAAATGCAAATCAAATTAGAGAGTAGTAACTATAATAAATTCAAAGGGTCGAGTTCTAGCTTAGAAGTAACTGATAAAGCTTATTAAGTGCATGATCCAATCCCTTCAAGGGTAGAATGATATGGACATTCCCTCTAATCTACTTTATAAAACAATGGAAATTGATATAATTAATGTTTTACTTACAAGTCTTAAGATAAGTGAGAACAATACAACAGAATGATAGTAATTATGGTGAAGATGAAGAAGAGGTACTTCTTGATGATGATCAATCTCATAGTAATTAAGTCTGTAATACCTCGAGTACATATGTTCATAGATAGGTCTGGATGGCCCTAGGGTCCCCCAAGAACCACCCATATAGCCGAGAAGGCTCCGGATTTCAAAATCATGTTGCAGCTTCAATCTGTAGAATTATGTAGAAGCAGGAGTCCTGAACTAGGAGTTTGGCTCATGGCTTGGAGCGAGGTGAGCCTTTCTATGCCAATTTTGCTGCACATCTCGCTATAGTGAGTGAGGGTATGGTCAAGCTCACTAGAATGAGCACCTCCAGATCTAGGATAGGACTAGAAATAACACAAATTTGGTTTAGTAAGCTCCCACCTTTAAATACCCTTCTCCCTCAAGTTCTCACCATAGAACCAGAACCCTCCTCCCCTAACACACTTTCTCTCCCTTTCTCTCAAATCTAACCTGAATCTTTATCCTCCAAGCTTCAAAGTATGTTTATTTTGTTCAATTTCATCTCCATTCTCTCTATTCTTCTATGTTCTTGGGTTGGGCATTGTTGTCAAGTTGGAGTCTTCTCATATGTTGTTAGAATAGATCTAGAATAATCTAGTAGTACCCATAAATTTCTTATGAGTTTTATACTTGTAATGGCATACATTGGTGCCATCATTTCTCCCTAGAGCTACTGGAGTTGATCCTTCACATTCTATCCTTCCAGGTGAGTGGTTCAATCATGTAACCTTTATTTTGATCATTAGAGTTACTTTCCCTATTTTGTGGCATAATGACATGATTTTAGAGACTACTCCATAGAGATTAGAAATGATTGTTGATTTTGTTAAGTTATGAAGTCGATTTTCAAGTGCATGAAATATATATATGTTTCGAGAAACTCATGGAACCATTTATTGCTAAATGATTGTTATAAAAGAGCTAATGAATATGTTTACATTAGAGAATTCATGATTTCCATAATGATTTCAAGCAGGATGCTTATGTGATAGAGTCCTTAGAGTACTAAAAAGTTTTTAAGCGTCTTCATGATTTAGAGACTAGACAGTGGGTTAACGGTTTTTAATTATTACAAATATATTTTATGTATTACGTTGTTAAGTATTAAGTTAGAGATAAAAATATGTAAGAATATGATCTTGAGATATGATTTAGAAATTTAGTCATAAAAGTTTTAGAATATGAATCTTCATGTGATTCATGACGGTTGGCGACTACATATTCAGTGGGCTCTTGAAATCATGGTGCTTACAAACAGTGACCCTTGGTAGGACTTCATAGCCATCATTATGCTAAGGTCAAACAATTAGAGTTACATGGATTCGAACTCTCAGAGTACCAAGAGTGTTGATAATTCCTATGAAGCCAGGGAGTATGGAATTTCAGGTTTGCCATTTTATTTCCCTTTAGTTGAGTTATATATGACGAGGTAGATTAAGCCAGAGCTATGATTCATGTTTAAAAGTCGTTAACCTTGGTACATCTAATTGTCAACAAGATGGTGTACCAAGCAACCATGAAGGTAGTCTTATGAGATGTTAACCTTGGTATTTAACCTGCCAAAGAGGTTGTATACGAAGCAGCCATGGAAGGCAATCTCATAAGTCTTTAACCTTGGCATACCTGGCTCATGGAGGCGGTATGTCAAGCGGCCATGGAGGTAGGCTTTTCAATATCAAAGGAGTTGGGACCTAGTTAGGTGCCTATAGCTTGTCTGCCAAGGACACAGTCTCTGAAGAACCACAGAGAATAGACTAACTCAGGGATAACTTTTATATTCTATATATATTTATCATGTTTGTTTGGTACTTATGATTTAGAAAAATATGATTGAATTAATATGTAGGTAAATATGAAAATACTTTAGAGCTTGTTTATTGTTGTTGTTATTATTATTACCATTATTATTATTATTTTAATTTCATGCTCTCAATTGTTGTTATTCCATAAAAAGGGTTACAGGTGAATTTACTTACCGAGTTTTATGATAAAAACTCACCCATCTTTTCCCTTTCTTGTACATTTTGTTATAGCTTTGGATCCTCCTTCTCCCTGGTCTTAGTTATGTCGGATAGAGTGCTCTAGTGACGTCGCGGTAGGGTCCCAGACCACATACACATGTTTTGCATTTTGATTTGCATGTTTTATTTGTAATTAAAATGATATAGCATTCAAGGTTTTTGTAATAGAGCATCTCATAATTTCTTTATATACAGAGATTTAGATTTAAATTATGAGAAAGGACCGTTATATTATTATCAATTGTCTAGGCGAAGTGACGTATGTTTTGAATTAGATTTTATGAATAAATTATGCATGTAGCATTACTTAGCAATCATGAGGCTTACGTAGGGTTAGGGTTCTTCATGTGCCGGTCATGATCTAAATCAAGTCATGAAATTAACAAAGTCCTCAACTTTCAGATTAAATAAGGTGTTAAATATCATGTGCATTTATGTTATGTAGTTCCAATATATAGTTGTAATTGTGTTCTTTTGCTAATTATCCTTTTCAATTTCCATCATTTGACTTATAAATGTAAGTTTATTTCAAATAATGGTAGAGCACACCACCTTGCAGAATACAGATCTCTACGAATGTTTATACCTATTACCACCACCCCTTCCACCACCACCCACCCATAGTCATTACATCCAATTCTTGGGTACGTAGGTTGTCCAACCTACACAATCACGTCATAGCCCTAGCCACAATAGTACCACCACTCCTAGCCTCGTATTGTGCTCCACTTCCAGCTCCATTGGTCCTCCACTCCTAGCCCACCTTTACCTAACAAATGGCCGAGGGTGCAACTACCTCCCAAAGTCCAAGGGTTAACTAGGATGTGTGTGCACCTTAGATTTTGGGGAGAGCGTAAGTAGATTTATTATAATACATTTTTATTGTGTATAACTTTGCAATTGTTGTTTTCTTTGTAGTTAATTATTTCTTTTGTGTAATAGTTGGCTCCTTCCTATTCAAGCTTGAAGTACATTAGAGAGGTCGTACAAAGAAGTATGATATCCATATTAGTCATTCACTAAGGTACTTGTGGACAAAAAGAACATGTGATATCGAGTAAGTCGTAAATGATTTAATTTGTTATTTTCAACTTAGTCATATTTTTATATTTTATTTAAATTATTGTTGTGACTTTTGTACACATAAGAACATTTTGTTACGAACCCAGAGGAGCCTCAAACTAAAAAGGCATGGAGGATGAGGGAAGCAAAGTGAATAAGGAACATGTATTGTGACATCCATGAAGGGATGGTTAGCCATGACATGTGTAACATCCTCTGTACTTTAATTTATGGATTGACAACTGTCCTCACAAACCAACACGTGTCTTTTCATGTGCTTTGTCCTCACTCACACGCTTCCTGGAAGTTTTCCAAAGGCACCCATCCCAAAATTACCCCAAGTCAAGCATGCTTAACTTGTAGTTCTTTCATGATGGACAACCAAAAAGAAAGATATATCTTTGTTGGCATAGGTAGTATGAATCAATTCATATAAGTCATCTCAATGATAGTCCCATACCTATAGGCCTCAGGAATTCCTCTTATTATGGCATATAATCAGTTTATTCATGTATCCAGCCGCTTAAAGGCCTTGCCATGAGCCGCTCCTTGTCTATGCCTTTTTGCACCGCGATCACTCTCCGTCCTCGTCACTAGGCGTTACATGCTGTCCAGTTCCGCCTTGTCCCCGAACCACACCGTACTAGGAGAGTTGGAGGCTCTAGACCATTTGTAACATCCCGAAAATATGTGTCTTTAGAAAGGTCAAGTCTAAGCTATTGAAGAGAAATTTAGTTATTATTTGAATTTGATATTTATTCTTTTATGAAATCTAATATTCAATTTGTGATATCACGTTTGTTTTTTTAAAATTTTGGAAATATTATCTTATTAAATCTATTAGATCTAATATGTTGATATTTATATTTGTATCAACATTATACATTATATATTTTGTTGGAATTAGAAAAATGAAATATACTATATTTCCCTTTTCACATATGTTCTTTAGAAATTGATTTTAGTATAATTACTAAGGTTATGTTAAGATTTATTTATATATCTATCATTTATATTTATGGTGTAAATATCAATTAGGATTTGAGAATATATATATATATATATATATATATATATATATATATATATATAAAAAATATAATATAATATAAAGTATCAGTTTGATGTTAGTTCATTCCTTTTATCAGAGATTATAATTTATATATATATATATGAAATATTTCACATATATAACTTTAGTAATAATAATATTTATTTGAAGATATTAGATATTATTTGTATTTAACATGTATTATGAATATGATTTGTTACATATTATAGAGAATTATTCAATATTATATAAGAAGCTATCAATAATTAAATTAAGTCTAAAATTTATTGATTTGTAAATTATTATTATTATTATATATATGATTAGTAATGTACGTTGTTCATTAGCAATGTATGTACGTTAATGTAGGTAACGTTGTTATTATTATTATTATTATTATTATTATTATATATAAAAGTAAAGAGACACGGCTGTGTCCCGTTTCAAAAAAAAAAGAAATAGCATATATATATAAGAAAGCTTTGAGACAAAAACGGTAAGAAAAGCTCACGGGACGTTGTACGGGTATGCAGGATGCGGACTACGCCGCTTAGGGGTTTATATTCCATACTCTATATATTTGACATATCATAATACTTCTAAATATTTTTTAAGAACTCTAGCCGTCCAAAGATTTTTTTCTCTAGAGAGATAAACAGGATTTCTCTCAATTTTTCTCTGATAAATCTCTTTCATAAGTGCTCTCATTATTCTTATATAGGTTATGTGTTTGGCTAATCTTTAAGAAATTGTGCTATAGTTTTATCTTCCTATTCAATTCCAAGGCATTCCTAATTCTTGTCTATAATTTCATGGTAGTTGAGAGTGTCATTCATGTTCCCCAGGATCATGTAGGCAATGGTTAGACACTCCCAACAACGAATGGTGAGTGGGTTTAAGCTTATAACCACACTTTTGGTCATTATTAGTATTTTGCTAACATTATATAAATTATTTATGAAATTCTAGAATGACTTATGCTAAATACATGCTTTCATGGATTATGCTAATTTTCAAAAAAATTATTATTTTTCAAGTTATCATGAAAACCTTATTTTAGAAAGCTCATGCGATCATATTTTGATATCTTGCATGTTATTAAATATCTTTTTCAGTTTATGAAATTATGAGATTTTTAATGAGTAAAACCTAAATTGGTCCCTGACAATATTTTGAATGGACAAATTGGTCCTGACAAAAAAAATTAATGTTAAGGTCCCTCACAATTATAAAAATAGGACACCATAAGTCCCTGTTCACTTGAGAATTTGATGTGTCACCCAACTACTAACGTGACATGTAATTTATTAACCTATGTGGCACCCATCAATCCTAATAATCACCTATTTGTTAAAACACACCCTTTGATTTTTGCAAACCATTCCCCAAAACATTTTAAAATTTCACAAATACCCTATTAAATCCAAACAAAACCCCAGTTCCTTCTTCCCTTTGTGGTTTATACATTTGTTCTTTGGTCAAAGTTACATTTGCTTCTCCATTGAGCCCTCTTTTCAATATAATTTACTCTAACAATACTTTTAATTCTTTTTCTCAGCATGAGCAAGGAGTAGGTGGACAACAAGCAACAATAACAATCACAAAAGCTGTAAATATGGACAAATCAATCCCTTACCCCTTTGTTCTTTCATTTCTTACACGTGTTGAGATTGAATCATGCTAATATTTGTTATCTTTTGTTGGAGACTTGAAAAGATGGCTCAATGGAGAAGCGAATGTGACTTTGGCCAAGAGAACAAATGTATAAACCACACAGGAAGAAGAAATTTGGGGTTTTGTTTGGATTTAATGGATTTGTGAAATTTTAGAATGTTTTGGGAGGGGTTTGTAAAAATCAAATGGTGTGTTTTAACAAATAGGTGATGATTAGGATTGGTGGATGCCATACAGGCTAATAAATTACATGCCACGCATCAGGACACATAAACTCAAGTGAACCAGGGACTTATGGTGTCCCATTTTTATAATTGTGAGGACTTCAACATTAATTTTTTTTTTGTTAGGGACTAATTTGTCCATTCAAGAAATTGTCATGGACCAATTTGGAGTTTACTCCAGTTAATATTTACAGGGAAGTATTGATTACCATATTTTCAGACTATGTATTTTCTATGAACATTTTAGAACATCAGCTATGATTTATTGAAAATGTTGAATAAAGTATGGTTCATAACACTTGTCAGATACATACTCAATTGGCTTCTAAAATCACTATGTCTGGAAAGTTGATCCCTTGGGCATAATTTTAGAACCTCAGTTATGTAAAGTCAGATTGTTAGAATATAACAATTGTTAGATACATATGCTGTCAGCTTTAAAATCACTATGTCTATAAGTTGGTGATCCCTTGGGCATGATTTTAGAATCTCAATTATAAAGTCAGATTGTTAGAATTATATGAATTCAAGAGATTTCAGTTTTATTCAATTTAATTGCAAGTTATTATTATTATTTTTAAGTAATTAGTGAAGAAATACCTAGCTAGTTACCTTCTAAGGATTGATCGTTAACCTTGGTACTAGGTGGTCTGTGAGAGGACTAGTTCACCCATATTAAGGAACCTAGTGAGATGTCCATTTATGGGACCTAGTTAGGTGCCCATCAGGATTAGCTATTGGTTAATTAGCCATTCAACTTAATATATTATGTAGAATAATTCTTGTTTCTCTACTAATTATTGCCATGATTTCGGATAAATTGTTATTTCAATATAGTTATATGTATCTAAATATATAAAATGTTTTTATCTGTTGCATGTATATGTTATGTATGTTATTGTTGCCCATGTAGGTTGTGAGTGGAAGCTTTTATCAAGTTTTTTGAACTAACTTATTTTTTCCTTCCCTTTATAGTTACAGTTGTAGATCCAGTTATTATTCAGAACTGAGAACTCGTTACCTTTGCAGCCGTTCTCAGTGGTGAGCTTCACTTTGTAGTGAAGTTTAAATTAGGATTATGTTAGAAAGAGTGCTCTAGGAGTGTGTAGGTAGGTCCTAACATAATTTAACATGCATGGTTATTTTAAGATTATATCATTTTATGTAATCTTTTAGAAACATGATTTAAGATTGTCTATTTCAGTTATGAGTTTTAGAACGATTTAGAATAATTAAATATTTTATGTATTTTATTAATATACAGGGAATAAGCACAAAGTATCAATTCTAATGACTCCATAATGTTAATATAATTAAAACGTTGCAACGGTTTTTGCTTTAAATATATAAGGAATAATTGATTTAATAATTGTAATTAAAAAGTGCAATCAAAGCATGTTGGTCGGTTTTGATTTTAAGAACAAAAGTATTTAAACGAGAAATCACAACCATTTTGTAAAGCTATTAAAGCTAATGCATTGGCATTAAAATCATTCCATATATTCATCATATAAATCTGGAAGAAAAATATTGTTTGATCAAATTTAGCAATATACAATCTTCTTCAAAACTATCATATCTGAATTAATATCAAGGCCAAGCCAATTAAAACATTCATACGCTAGTAGAAAAATAATTATATAAATAAATATAAACAAACCTTTTGAAATATATATTTTAATTCAAAAAACCAACAATATCTTGAGTGTACCAAGGAAAGTGTGACACATGATGCATCGCATATCAACCGAACAGCTAGAATTGACCCGTCAACCGAAGAGTTGGGATTGAGTGAAATTTGAATATATCCTTGGGCATTGAAGGCTTTAATAAAGAATTATCTAACTCGATTAGATATAGGTCCTAGTGTACAAGCTATATGCTCCTAGCTATTAATTTGCGAAAAGTTATCCAACTAGAATCGTTGAAGACAATATAAAGGACCTCATCTCGCAAGATAACTAGATTAAGGTAAATGTTCCGATCAGATGACAGGATTAAGTTTTGTATTGATAAAAGTTAAAATGTGATTATTGGGTACGTGTACTGTATCCTTTTGGTCTCCCTTTTGTTCCAGACTTTTATAATAGAAGGGATTTTTATGGGTCTTCTTTCTATGTCAAAATAGGCGGATATCAAATGGGAAATTTAGCGTATGGTCATTAAATTCAATTATATGGTCCTTAATATTGATAACCATTCAGACCATTCCAATCATTTACTAGAGATCTGATCCTACATCTAAAGAAGAAGAGTAATACTATACTTTCAAAAAAATATCTACAAAATCTTTGATAAAAATTATGATAGATGTTAGATGAAATAAAATACTCACTAGTTAATTGAATGACTAACAATTATGACATATTATTCTGACAAATAAATTTCTAATTGACTAGCATTATCCTAAAGGAGAACTATATTTCATGGATGGCTTTGAAGTTTTGTTGTAGACACAAATGATTCCACCATATGCTGGCAATTAAAATCAAATAATAAATAAATTTACATCGATTTATTCTATATTATTTTCCATCCTTGTATGAATAACCACAAAAATATGATCAACGCCCGATAACAACTATTACATAATGACCATTAAATAATGCCAAATAATGACCGTATAATGGCATTCAGTGATATGAGAATATATAGGACAATAAAACCATGGATTAATAAAAATTGCCTAATTTTATTATGGTATAAAGCATCGCACAGGTTGGAGTAATCACAATGGTATGTTTTTTGGCCTTGCTAATAAGTCACATAAATCGGATGAGAAGTTTTATAGTATACCAGGCAACTTAATAAATGATCAGCAAAATGTCCGGAAACGAGGAGCTTAATAGGTCCGGACAAAATCCTTCAACAAAGAGCTTCCTAACAACACAATATTCCGGATAGTATACAACCTTGAGGATGGTCATTCGCGAGTATAATTATATATCCGGGCGAAATAAATGGTAAATATTCTATCCTAGGTTTTATACTGTGGTTTGGACTAGGGGCCTGTAGAAATTCTCAAGTCTGACCTGTATTCCTACAGAGTCTGTTTTTTAAACATGTCGGTCTAAGAGGTTTTTGAACGGCTTTTAGCATTAAGAGCATTTAAATTCTCTGCTCAATTATTAAGTAGCCTATCAAAGCACGTTATGAGCGTCTTTCTTTTTCATAAGCCGTCTAAATTCAATGTGTTTGTTTAAGTTAAGCGAAACATCGGATCTTATGGATTGTGCTATTGACATGACTGAGTAACTAAGTGATGAACCATCGACACCAAGAGGATACTAAAAAATATACAAAGAACAATCATGATGATCATATGCTGATAGAAAGTTCAACATGTGTATATTATGCTATGCAATAAACAAGCCAACGTTTTATGCTAAGCAATTGCTAAGTGCGGTAGGTTAAGTGTGATGCAGCAGATACATATATTTAAGTGTGCTACAAATCACTTACGTAATGACATGAAAAGAAAAAATCTATAGGGTGTTCCAACCTGGGATTCGCGAAGGACGGCGAAAATAGATTATTGGAGTTGCCAATGAATTTATTTAAATTGGGAAAACATGAAAAACCCATTTTTATTTTAAAAGAAATGATCTTCAAAACCAATAATATGAGTTCGGAGTTTGTTATACATAGGGAAGGTATGAACTTAATCCTAGGACCCTAATACATCCGTCCTTAGATGGTACCTTAGTAAATTGTGCAAATTAATTTATAACATTTTCAAAATGTTTATTTTAACGCTTTTTATTTACAAGAAAGTTAAAAGAAAGAAAAAGAAATTCTTTCTTAAAAGGAGTTTTGGAGTATCAGCTGTCACAACTCAGATATCCAAAAATACTGAGTTAACAAGCCGTCCAGCTAAATTAACTTTTTATTTGAAAGAAAATATTTGACAAGCGTCTTGACTAAATTATTTTTGGTATTTTTATAAAGGAAATAAAATTTAAACAAACTTTCTTTAAAGGGAAATTTTGGAAATATCAAGCTTTAACAATTTATAAAAATATTGTGTTAACAAGCCGTCGGGCTAAGTTAACATTTTATTCAAAATAAAGAGAATAAATGAGTGATTTAAATTTTAAAGAATAAAAGCGCATTAGAAAAAATATATATATTTACAAGTAAGACAAAGATTATGAAAATTTAATTTTGGCTGAAGGGGGTGCCTGCTCCTACATATCCCCTAGGACAATGGGGAACTCAAAGTTACGTAATTCTGTAGAAAATAATTTTTCGTGGATTATTTGATTTTTGAAAGAGGAAATTAAATATCAAGTTATCACAACTAAAATATTCTGATAATATAAAATTATAGTAGTCGTTACCTAAACTAACTCCACTTCCAAAAGAAGAATTATTGACCAAAGGTAAATTTTCATTAAATGGGACAAGACCAATTCTTCAAGATGTTGGGAAAAAAGAATCTAGCTTGCCAAAATTGCGGCCCAAACATTTTCATTTTTTGTTCCTTTGACACAAAACCAAAACGAATAGCAAAGCCTAGCCCAACAAGTATTTCTTTAGTTTTGCTTTAGTGAATGAAACTAACACGAAAAAAAAGATCAACTAGCAAAAAAGGGGAACATTCTCGTGACCCCAAAATGAAGTTTTGGCTTTGGCATTGTTTTTTCTGCAAACAAAAGAAAGAGGAACCGATTTTTTTTTTTTGGGGGGGGGGGGAGAAAGAACGACGCGGAGAGAGAGAGAAGGAGGCATGCAAAGGGAGGAGGCGGAGCCGCTGCGATTTCTGCACCGCGAGAGGCACAACGCGAGCGGTGGAGCTGTGGGTCTCAAGGTCACGATGGGAAGGACCGTGGCGGTACAGCGGGGAGGACCATCACGGCGACGGTGGCTGTTCGGGCATGATGGCGAGAAGTGGAGGCGTAACGGTGGTGGCTCGGTTTCGCGCGGCTGGGCTGTTCGTCGTGCAGGTTCTGGTGCTGTGAGAACCTGGACTTTGCAGCGAAGGGATGGCGGTCCACGGTGGTGAGTCCAGCGGTGTTGGTGAGGTCGTGGTGGTGGGGTGAAGGGTTGTCCGCGGTGGTTGATGATGCATGCAAGGGCGGCGATGCCTGCGGCCAGCAAGCGACGAAGGGAGGAGAGAACAGCGGCTCAGCATGCAGTGGCGTAGCGGTGGGCCGCGAAAGGTGAGGCCATGATGGCGGGCCTAAAGGCGGCGACAGCCCCTGCCTCCTTCTCTTTTCTCTTTTCCTTTCATGGGTTCTATATGTATGGGTTTGAAGATGAAATAAAACAGAATGGGAATGGTTTTATTGTGCCTAATAAAATGATGAAAAGATATGTGGGTTTGCGTATAGGTTTGAAGGGATTATTGATGCTGGGTTGTTACTGGTGATGTTGTTGTTGTGATTTGTGCATGATGCTGTGAAATGATCTATTGTGTGTGCATGTGTATGATTGATAATCTAATGGGCGAAGGAAGTGAAAGTCAAATAAAAGAACCAAGAACAAGATACCAGGATGTAGTCCTCTCTTCTTTGTTTTAGACAAACTTGCAGCTTCTGTAATTTCTCTCCAACTCTTCACGAATTTGCAAATGAGACAAAAAAATTTCAGAACATGAAGATAGTGATAGGGAGTGAATCTCTCTCCGTCCTCATTCCTGCTGATAGGCTTTTAAACAGTTTCAGCCATGAATTTTTTTTTATTATCCTCTGCTTTACAGGTTGTAAGACATGCTCGAAAGCACGGTGCCCATTCCATCCTTCATCTGATGCAGGGAGTGGAGATGGCCAGCGACGCATCACACCACCTCGTTGCTGAATTGTTGTTCTGGACCTTTCTTTTTATTTTTTTTAATTTTTATTTTGAATTTTTAATTGAAACTGACACGCCACTGGTTGCCCTCTTTATTATTTTTTTATTGTACTGCCCATCAATCCTGCGTAGGCAGCTTGTAGAATCTTCAGTGTATGATGCCATGGCTTTTCTGTACTCATTTTTTAAAAACGAATGGAAATGGGTTTGAAATAAATGGATTGGACTTTTTTTTTGTAGACAACATCTGCGCTTAACCAAAAACGTTTCTGGGCTGGGCTGAAACGGATTCTTATTATGGACAAAACACAACTAGAAATAATGAATTGGATTGTTTTTTTGTGTTTTGATTTTTGGAAAGAAAACAACCAGAAAATTTTGATTCTTTTTTTACATTTTTTTTCAAAGAAATGAATGAAGAAACTGTAAATTAGATATCATAAAATATGCAAATTTTGGATTTTTTTTTGTTTAATTGAACTAGAAAATTCGTGTTCAGGTTGCCCTTCTACTCATTCTCTTTATTAAGATAATATGAAAAACTTAAGTTTTACACATTGTCTTCATAAGGAATGAGTAAGACACGAACATGATTTTGTTCCGCAATGCATGAAATTGACAACAATAAGAAAGATTAAATTCAAATGATGAAAGGAACTAAATGCTCATGAGATGCATATGCAATGAAATGATGCAATTATGCAACCAAGATGTATGAGTGACAAGAAATGTGACATTCATCTGTACACGCAAAAAGAGTAAAAGCTGACAGGAAATTAAAAGTTGACAGGGACTTGCAAAATCAAAAGCCTATGGGGATTAAAGGAAATTAAAAGCCTTGCGACCAATTGGATATGAGTCATCAAGTGACAGGAAATTAAAAGTCTTGCGACCAACTGAAAATGGGTCAACAAGAAAAAGGCTTGCGACCAACTGGACGGGTCAGGAAGAAAAGGAAATTAAAAATCTTGCAACCAAATGGATACGGGTCAACAAGTGATAGGAAATCAAAAAGTTTGCGACTAACTAGATTGGGTCAATAAGCGACAAGAATTTAAAAATCAATTGGCATTTAGGCCAGAAAAGAACTGGAATCTAGAATCTGGAAAGAAATGGCAATCTAGGCCGACTTAAAATTAAAAGCTTTGCAACTCGATTGGATCTGTTAGCAAAGAGGAAATTAAAAGGCTTGCGACCAACTAGATACGGGTTAACAAGCGACAAGAAATTAAAAGGCTTGCGACCAACTGGATACGGGTCAACAAGAGACAAGAAATTAAAAATCAATTGGCAATAGGCCATCTGAAAGAAATTGGCAATTGAGGCCGACTAAAGTAAATGGCCTATCTGAAAGTAAATGGCAATCTTAGGCTGATGGAAAAAAAAATGGCAATCTAGGCCGACTGAAAATTAAAAGCTTTGTGATTGACTTATATGAGTCAGCAAGCAAAGGAAATTAAAAGGCTTGTGACCGATTGCATATGGGTACAAGCATAGGAAATTAAAAAGCTTGCGACCAATTGGATACGAGTCAACAAGCGATAAGAAATTAAAATCCGACAAGGGTTGATTGACAATTAAAAGCTTTGCGACGACCGGATATGGGTCAACAAGTGATAGGAAATTTAAAGGCTTGCAACCAACTGGATTGGTCAACAAGCGACCAAAAACAAAATCAATGGCAATCTAGGCCGACTGGAAATGTAAATAGTAATCTGAGGCTCGCTGAAAAGAAAATGATGGCAATGAGGCTGACTAAAATGTAAAAGCCATTAGGGGTCAACAGGAAACATGAAACTTGCAAGGAAGGTGTCACGACCCAAATCGGGCATGACCGGCACGTAGAAACTCATCTCACGTAAGCCTTTAGACCTTAATGCTTTACATGCATGCTTTGTTCGTAAAAGAAATCTATGAAAAATAGAAAATTTCTCTTTTTCTACATACAAATCACCTAATCTTTGAAATTCGAAATAATCAAAATCGTTTAAACAATCAAATCTACAATTTTCATAATCTAACTCTAAAGTCTGAAGCCATAATATAATATGTGACAATAATTCGCTCTGCTCAAATTGTCTATGAAATTGGCATACAGAAGTTATTAAACACAAAACAACAATATACGTTTTAATATATGAGATGCAAAATGTGATCTAAGGTTCTGGATCCCTGCCATTACCTGAACACTCTAAATGAACCCAAAATACATGCCTCACCTCGAGTGAAGCTTACCATTTGACTCTTTGTTGTGGTTGAATAGAATTTGTAATCATGGTTCTATCTGGAAAAATAAGAGAAATGAGAGGGTGAGTTTTGATACCCAAAACTCAGTGAGTTTTCACCTGAATCCCCTTCATGGACATCCAAGAGTAATAAATAAAACAAATCATAATAATATTAAAAGTACTTGTAAATCTTATGCAAATACATGTCTCTATATAAATACATTCTCAAACCATCCTTTCATGAAATCAATAAAAGCAATTCCTTTAATTCATTTTCATTCTGGCATCATATAAGCTTAAAACCATGAACTCTTTCATACTTTCTAGTGACTACTTTATCAATTCAAAAGTCATTTCATTAACTAACTTTCGTACCTGTATTAGATCAACTCATACTAATATAGCTTCTAGAGAAAGAATTCTCTGGGCACATCTGGCGTACGTATCGCCGTCCCCAGTGTGTCAATTAATTTTGAAATCTTGGTCACATCTGCGTTACGTATCGTCCCAGTGTGACCATAACGGGCACCTAAATAGGTCCTTTCCCTAAATACTCTAGCCCGGGCATACTTGGTACCAAGGTTAACGGGTTTACCCTTAACACACATCCTATTTCTCTATAGCTACTGTAAATTAACCTGAAACTTCTTAAAACCATTTTATTCTCTAGAGCTTTAATTCATAACTCTAAAGTTTGACCTTAGCATAACTTGGACTATAAAACCATACTCTGTGATTTCAAGTCCACAGAATATGTATCCGCAACTTCTGAGTCATTAAAGATTTTTAACTCTAAAACATTTTGACTTAATATCTAAACATGTTTCAATCAATCATGCTCTTCATAAACTAGAAACTCAATATCATATTATGAACTTACAAAGTCTAAACCATATTTCCAATTCTTTTCTCTAAACTTGGTTACATTAGGTATAAAACCATAGCATAAACATAAACCAGTTCAGAAATCCAGGAAAACTCATAAAATCCTCTAATAGTGACACATATAATCCATTCTACATAGAATCAGTCAACAACCATGGTCCCATGAGTTTTTATCAAAAATATGTTTCATGCTCTAAAATCAGCATTTCCAAACATATAATCCAACAGAAATCTTCGTGCTTCTTGTATAATAATCTCTAAGTTAAGCAATAAATTATATTTTCTTGAAAATAACTCTAATGCACAACATAAAGATCACAAGTGCGAACCCACTCACCTGGAGGGGTAGAATGCACGAGAACAACACCAACAAGACACTTGAGAGTGGAACTGACAATAATATCTGACATAGAAGCAATAAAACTCTAAATCATCCTCTAGATACTCAAATCTAATTATAACTTTCATGAGGGAGCACCATGGCAAGAAAGCATGAAGAACACCAAAGCCAACCTCTAGAATCATGAGAAATTGGGAGATAAGAAAGCAAGATCAACAATGATACATACCTTGAACTCTTAAAAGGAAGAAAAATGGAGTTAAGTTGAGAAAATGATGAAGAAATGGAGTGGGGAGGTGAGGATTTCGCATTTCTCGTCTGAGAGGGGTGTGAGTGTGTCTGGAATGATTTGGGCCTCGAATGGGGTTTTTTATGTTCACGTCACGCGAGCCCATATGACCGCCTGGGCGCCCTGCACTTTGGCGCACCGACTTACTCTCTATTGGACGGTCACATGAATGCCTGGGCAGTCTCCAGAGGCTCAACACCAACTTCACCCTCTCTCAACCGCCTGGCGGTCTAGAAGCTCCAGATGCTCCATACTGGTATGTATTAGACTATACTATCCCACTACTCACTTATTACACTTCTTAATTTGAAGTTAATCATTTGTTTTCTTTCCATTAACTTTAAAACATAAATGTAAATAGGGAAATACCCCCTATTTGGATTCAAATAAAATATTAGAAAATCAAAATCCTAACCAATCAAAATCTCATTTTTGGGTTTTAGTTCAAATTCAAAAATCTTACGATTTTATAACTTGGAGGCTAAAAATGAAGCACTTGAGGGTTTCATAAAATTCGTTAAAAATCTCTTCAACTCATTTTTCTCTAGGGAATAATTACTAGGACTTTTGGTCCCAAGAGTATAGCTCTATCATATAGCCCTCCAAGGGCGTGTAGGGTCCAAACTTAGAGAAATTCCTGAATGACAGAAAGGGTAACCAACACCCTTCTTAGTTCGAAAATTTTTTTCTGACCTTTCATTTATTTTTTTGAAATTTAGGGTGTAACATCTGCCGCTTTATGGATTGCCGACTGTCCCCACAAACCAACACGTCTTTTCACATGCTTTGTCCACACTCACATGCTTCCTGGAAAACTTCCCAGGAGGTCACCCATCCAAAATTACCCCAAGTCAAGCACGCTTAACTGTGAGTTCTTTGTAATAGGGTACCGAAGAAAGATGCATCTTTGTGACATAGGTAGTACCAATCAATTCATATAAGCCTTCCTTAACTATAGTCCCATACCTATACAGACTCAGGATCCTCTCATTCAGGTGTGTAATCGGTTCATTCATATACCCCTCCGCTTGGAGGCAAGCCGCTCCTTGTCCGTGCCTCTCGCATCCGATCACTCCCTCGTCCCCAGGCGTTACATGCCCACCAGCTTCAGCCTGATTCGTCCCGAACCACACCGTACCGGAGAGTGTGTAGGCTTTGATATCATTTGTAACATTCCTTGCCGCTTTATAGATTGCCGACGTCCCCACAAACCAACACGGGTTTTTCACCTTTATCCTCACTCACACGCTTCCTGGAAAACTTCCCAGGAAGTCACCCATCCCAAAATTACCCCAAGTCAAGCACGCTTAACCGGAGTTCTTCGTAATAGGCTACCGAAAAGAAAGATGCATCTTTGTGGCATAGGTAGTACTAATCAATTCATATAAGTCTTCCTTACCTATAGTCCCATACCTATACAGACAGGATCCCTCTCATTCAAGTGTGTATCGGTTCATTCATGTACCCCTCCGCTTGGAGGCAGGAGCCACTCCTTGTCCGTGCCTTCCATCCTTATTACTCCCTACCTCATCCCCGGCATTACATAGGGTATTACAGAAGGCAACTTTTTTTTTTTCCTTTTCTCTGTGTTTTTTTTTTAGGTTATATGAAAAGTCATGAATTTATCATCCACTTGTAGTTTATTTTAGACACATTCTTGAAAAACTAACCCTAACAAAATAGGCAAACCTCCTGAAAACTTTAACTGATCAAACTCATGTATAATTCTTGCACTAGACTTTCTGGCACAACTAAAACTTGCTTTTGCTCACTTCCTTCCACTCTTTCTTCTTCTCCTTTAGGGTGATGATTCTTTTTGCCAAGCTTAGTTGAAGTTTCTAAATTCTATTGGTGTGATGCTAGTTATTGATGTATTGCTGTAATTATTGTTAGATTGTATAATTTAAGCTTAAATTTATCCTACTTGAGACATCATAAATAAACATGCATTCAAAGAGAAAGTGGAAGGATAAACTGAACATTTTTATTGATTGGTGTATTGGATGACAAAATGTTTTGAAAGGCAACAACATAAAAGCGAAATGCAACATCATGAAAGACATAAAATTTTGCCCCATTTATTAAAAAAGGCGGAGTCGAGTGAAGTCGCCATCTGCGGATCGGGATCGCAATGGGGATGACGAAATAGATTATTTGAGTCGCCACCAAGTTTATTTAAATTGGGAAAACATGGAAAACCCATTTTTATTTTAAAAGAAATGATCTTCGAAACAGATATGAGTTTGGAGTCGGTTATGCATAGGGAAGGGTGGGAACTTAATCCTGCACCTTAATACATCCGTCCTTAGATGGTATCTTAGTAAATTGTGCAAATTAATTTATAACATTTTCAAAATGTTTATTTTACTGCTTTTTATTTACAAGAAAGTTAAAAGAGAGAAAAAGAAATTCTTTCTTAAAAGGAGTTTTGGAGCATCAATCTGTCACAACTCAGATATCCAAAAATATGAGTTACAAGCCATCCCTAAATTAACTTTTTATTTGAAAGAAAATATTTGACAAGCCGTCCTGGCTAAATTATTTTTGGTATTTAAAATTTAAACGAACTTTCTTTAAAGGGAATTTTTGGAAACATCAAGCTTTACAACTCAATACCAAAAAATGTTGAGTTAACAAGCCGTCGGGCTAAGTTAGCATTTTATTCAAAATAAAGAGAATAAATGAGTGGTTTAAATTTTAAAGAATAAAAGCACATTAGAAAAAAAATATTTACAAGTAAGACAGATTATGAAAATTTAATTTTGGCTTGACAGGATGCTGCTTCGACGTATTCCCTGTACAATGGGAAACTCAAAGCCATGTAGTTCTGGAGAAAATAATTGTTGGTGGATTATTTGATTTTTGAAAGAGGAAGTTAGAATATCAAGTTATCACAACTAAAATATTCTGAAGATATAAAATTAATAAGTAGTAGCGGTAAACTAACTCTACTTCCAAAGAAGAATTATTGACCAAAGGTAAATTTTCATTAAAGGGACAAGACCAATTCTTCAAGATGTTGGGAAAAAGAATCTAGCTTGCCAAAATAGAGGTTGACATTTTTCAGTTTAGTCCTTTTATTAATTCTAGACCATGATTTTTGTTTCATTTATCATTTTTTAACCTCATAGCTCATGTGCATCACAACAAAAATAAGGTCCAATCCATTATATCAGCCCATTTCCAAAATTAAAAAAAAAGTACAAAAGTTCAGCCCATTTTCTTTTCTCTAAATCAAAAAAGCTTGGTCGACTTGTTCAAAAAACCACAAAAAAAAAAACAACAAAGAAAAGTGGCGACAGCTTCCTATCCGGTCACATGCACTAAGAAATGTAAATAACGGGAATGAGGAGAATTATACAGCCATTTGATTGAAAAAAGGGGAAAATAATGATCAAAAAGGAAAAAACTTGAAGTAGAAGGATTACTCAGCAAGGAGCAAATGCGTCGCTTGTCATCACCACTTCTTGCATCATATAAGGGATGGAATTGGCGTCATGCCATGCAACCTATAAAGCGGAAGATAATGAAAAAATTCATTGCTTAAACCTTTTAAATACCCATCAGGAGCAAGCCAAAAAAAAAGGTGGATCAGAAATCACTCCCAAAATCACTAGCTTTCACTACATTTTCACTTGCAAGAGAGGATTACCTATCTAACCTAAAATAACCAAGTTAATCTTGCCCTCAACTCCAACATCATCACCATTGTTCTCATCCTTGAGCCACCCATCATCACTTGCCATCATCACCCTCACACAAGACTCTCAGCCTCAAAACACAGCCTTTGACCTCCATCATCATCATGTCACACAATATCTACAACATCATCATCATTAATCTTTCATAAACCTTGATCAAAACAAACCCAAACCTCAAATCACAACCAAAAACAGATTCAAACACAACCATCCATTTCCACAACCATCAACCAAAAATTTCCAGCAATATCAGGAAAATACAATAGAAGCAAGAAGAACAGGAGCATCATAGGTATTGTTCCTTTCTCAATATCAGTCGAGGAATAAATAAATAAATAAATAAGAATCAAAAAGGAAAAAGGGGGCATGGAGGCCATGGCCTTCCCTACCACCGCGGCCTCCTCACTTTCTTCCATCTTCAACTTCTTCACTCCATAGCCACCACCTCCATCATCTTCCTCATCACCCACCCAGCTCCACCGCCACGACCACCTCGCCCGTCCACACTCAGTTACCATCATCACCCTCTCAGCCTTCCACCGCAAAGCCCTTGCACTTGCCTCGGTTTCTTCCTCCCTGCAAGCCTCATCGCCACCGCACCAACACAGGCCACACCACCGCGGTCCGTGGTCCTTTGCCTGAAACTTGCCGAGACCATAAGCTCACCAAGCGCGAACCGTCGCGGACCATCCACCCCTTCCGCCTGCGGCGCATCGCGCACGCTTCACCTCACCCCCTGAGCACCGCCCTTTCCTCCCTCATCGTGGCCATCGCCGAAACACCCTTCACGCGACCGATCTCCACCACCCACCATCGCGCCGTAGGAGACCGCCTTCCGTGATCTCGATCTTTCCTCCTCTCCCCCCGCGTGTACTGCCGCGCAGTCTTGGCGGCCGCCGCATGTGGGCACATGACCGAGGTTGCCTCAGTTCACGGTCGCGGTGGATCAGCCTGGAGCCCCTGCACCCGGCCCCCTTCCCCTTTCTTCCTCCCTTGCATGTCTCCTCTTTAAACATAATGACAACTCTCTCTCTCTGGTGTACTCAAACAATGCTCCCCTCAGCCTCAAAAGAAAGAAATGAGACAAACCCCTAGACTTGTGTGAGTTGTGTCTCTTGCATTTAGTTTAGGATTCCTTTTTTATTTTTATTTTTATTTTTATTTTTTTTCTTTTTTTTTTTTGGTCAGGTTTTGGGGGGGACTTGGAGTCTCTAACTCCACGATCGAACTCGCGATCCTCACTTCCCAGATGCAGCGACTTTGGAGACGCAAATGGTCTACCACTGAGCTACGCCTCGACCGCCTTTCTTTTTTAAGCTTTCCTTTTGTCCATTCCATGGGCTAAAAAAAAATGGAGGAGTTGAGTGACGGAATGTTTGGACTATTTTTTTTTCTGTTTGAGTCATTTTTTTTGTATGCTCTTGTTGGGCTATTTGTATTTTTTAGAAATTTGTGTTGGGCTTATTATTATATTTTGTTTAAAACATGTTTATATTTCCTAAAAAAAAAAGAGACATTTTTCTCGTAAAATATATTTTTTATTTCTCCACGCCATGAAAGTTGTTCTGGTTATGAGTGATCAATAATTCTTTTTGTGAGAATGAAGTTAATTTAATCGTGACGGCTTATTAATTTATGAATATCTTAGCTGTGACAGCTTATATTTTTAAACCCATTTTCAATAATAAAAGCAATCAATCCACAATATTTTTAGAACTACGTAACTTTGAGTTTCCCATTGCACCAAGGGATACATAGGAGCAGGCACCCTGTCAAGTCAAAATTAAATTTTCATAATTTTTGTTTTACTTGTAAATAATTTTTTTATGAGATATTTTATTTAATTTAAATGTTCATTTATTTAGGGAATATTTTATTTTAGAGAAAAATGTTAATTTAGCCGCAACGGCTTGTTAACTTAATATTTCGGTATTTAGCTAGAAGCTTGATGATATCCTAAATTTCCCTGAAAAATTATTTATTTTCTATCCCTTTAAAAAAAATATCAAAACAAGTTTTTATTTATTTATTTGTAAATATTTATAATTTATACAAGTTATTTTTTATTATTTCTATGTATTCAGCTTAATTTGTTATTTTGTTCCAAATAAAGATGTTAATTTAGTCGTGACGGCTTGTTAACTCAGTGTTATGGACATCTGAGTTGTGACAGCTTGATGTTCTCTTTTCTATTTTTGTAATAAAATAACAATAAATATTAAAAAAGGGTATTAATTAATTTGCACAGTTAAATTAAAGGTACCGTCTAGGGACAGGTGCATTAGGGGTGCATAGGATTAAATCCTTACCCTTCCTTATGCATAACCGACTCCGAACTCAAATATGGTTTCAAAGACATTTTCTTGAAAAATAAATGGGTTTTTCCATATTTTTTCAATTTAAATAAACTTGGTGGCAACTCCAATTTCCAATAATTTATTTTTCGCCCGTCGCTATCCGGGTTACGACAGATGGCGACTCCATGGGGACCTGTAGGAAGAGAAGTAGGCCTGTATAGTTAGTTATGCAAATTAAACATAACATGTTTTTCTTTTCCTTGTTTTATTTTGTACATGTTTTCCTTTACTTTTTATTTTATTTTATTTTTTCTTGCAAAGTTTAGTATTTCAGATGTTTAATTATAGTGTCTGCTTCATTTGATAAAACCTTAGGATAGATGAACATTGTTCTTCTATATATATTTGTTGTTTGTATTGATTTTGCAGGTGTTTACCATGGGTAGTTTTAGGATTTCAGGTTTGTATGCTCTCTTCATACACAATACTAACACATTGATCACACACGAGTGAGGCCCTATACCTGGGTCTAAGTGCAACTTGAGATAGGTAAGAGATTGTGTAGTGGTAGCCATTTTGGATGTTTATCCTGCTTGGTTATCTCGAAAATCTCGTCTAGAGTGTGACTCTTCATGAATGTCCTACATCTAGCGGTTTACCTGCTTGTGGATAACATTCCGAGATGAGCCTTAACTCTAGAGGCCGTAGAATCCTAAGAATATAGACCCACCTGGTGAAAGTGTTCACAAAATAGAACAACCATAGGACCATAAAATTGACCTCCAAAGTTCACCTTAAATAGGACACAAAGAGAGCATACATCTTCCTTAACTCATTACTTTGTATATAAATTCTTTTTATTGCCTAAATCATTTATTATTCTTTTTTCCTTTTAAATCAAGATTTTTGTTGTGAAAGATTTGTTAGAAAATCAAACTGAAATCTTGTTGTGAGTATTTTTAGAAAATGGAGGCAAACATGAGACCAAACAATCAGGAAGGATGAAACAAATTGCACCTTTGAACGAGATGTTCTGGGAACAAGTTATCATTAAAGATACTCACGATAAGACTAAGTTCGATTGACAATTTCTAACAAATGGCTATGTTTTTCTCTTTCTTTTTACTAAAATTGTTTTTCATAGGTAAAACTTCGTCACAATTGGGCGCCCAAGGAAGACAGAATAATCTAATCAAACTCGTATTCACAATACTAGAGCTCAGACTAAGATGGGGAGGTAATGTTAATCAGGAAATACCTTCAACCATAACTACTTCTTAACCAAGAAATCTGAGCTTGGAGGTTGACGTAGAAGAGGAAAACTGAATGAATTATCAATAACCAAGCTAGGTTGGAAGATATGATAAAGGCCATGAAAGAGTCATTTGACTTATGGGGAGGAAACAAAATAGGTATGCTTGTGACAAAACAAACAAATGTTGCCACTATGCCTGTGATGTCAAACGAGACCATAGGTGTCACTTAGGGGTGAATGACATGGGGGAAATCCCAAATATCCTCCAGGGACAGCCACCACCAATGATGCCATTGGTATTCCCTATCGGCGAAGGCTATCATACCTTGGATAATGCACATGCAAAGGGACACGAGCATGTTACCCTGTTGGGAGCATCCTCGTATTACTATCCTAAAACAATCATCTTCTTTAGGGAATAATCATTCAGAGGCGGAAAAAGACAAGTTCAAAGAAGAGTGGATGAAGAAAATACAGGAACAAATTAAGGCTATCCAAGGTCCTAGCTCCTATGGCTGTGTGGAGATTGAGCAACTATGCCCTCCTATAGACCTGATAGTCCCCAAAGACTTCAAGGTCCCTGATTTTAAGTACGATGGGATCGAAAACCTTTTGTTCCAATTGAAGAGTTATTGTACTAAAATGGTAATATAGTCCAAAGATGAAAGGTTTCTTATTAGCTTTTTCCATGAAAGCTTGACTAGACCTGCCTTGGAATGGTACATTCAGCTTGACCATTCAAAATCACCAGCGGAGAGAACTGACTGACCTGTTTATGAGTCAATGCAAATTCAATCTTGAAGTGGCGCCTACTCGGGAATAGTTATGCTCAATGCAGAAAAAGAAGGATGAACCATTTAAGCAATACGCTCAAAGGTGGAGAGCCATGGCTGTCAAGTTCAACCACCGCTCATCCAACTGAAATGTGCTCATACTTCTTGGGAACCTTGGGATCCCCTTATATCGAGGTAATGACAGGAGCAGCATACAAGGATTTTTCTGAGTTGATAATCGCTGGAGAAAGAATTGAGAGCTTGGCTAAGGCCGGCAAGCTTCTTATGAGCAATGAGGACACAAGAAAAGGTTTCCCACCTAAGAAGAAGGAGACAGATGTGAATTATGTGCAAAGTCAGCAACCCTTCGTCCTAAGGTTTGCACCAACACGTCCACGACCCCAGATGCCATCATACCAAAGCCCTATCCCTCCTTACCCATTTTTCCAAACTACATCAAACACAAACACTATCCCATACTCCTAGCCTCAAGTTAACAACATCCACATACGACCATATCA
The DNA here is from genome assembly GCA_030441495.1 of Dalbergia oliveri. NCBI lineage: Eukaryota > Viridiplantae > Streptophyta > Magnoliopsida > Fabales > Fabaceae > Dalbergia > Dalbergia oliveri. The sequence goes on along the minus strand of JAMLFY010000005.1, from coordinate 19,430,569 downwards.
ACCAACTCGCCCAATATTTACCCCAACACCTCGACCAAATTTTCAAAACTAGAATCGCAATCGATTTCCCAACCTTCCACCTTTTCCAAAGCTATCCATTTCAAATGCTGACCTTTTTCAAAGATTAGTTGATGCCCATCTAATCTCGGCATATCCTGTGCACCCATTAAACCGTCATACCCAGCTAGTACAACCTAAACCTTACTTGTAAATACCACATGGACATAGCAGGGCATTCCATTGAGGATTGTGAAGGTTTCAAGACGGCGGTGAGGAAATTGATTGCTTGTGGGAGGTTGGACCTTCAAGAAGATCCAAAGCCAGATATTGTTAATAATCCAATTCCAAACCACAAAGGAGGAAGTTGGATAAATGCTTTGGAAATAGAGGAACCCTTGATTAAGAAGGTGTTGAGTCTTAGAACACCTATGGAGAAAATTTTCATTGGTTTAAAAAAAGCTGGTTACAACACAACAAGACCTGTCTCATACAATAAAGGAGAATGAAAAGAATGATATGAAGTCAAATGTATACCACTCTAGAGGTTTCGGTCATGATATAGACAGCTGGGATTTTAAAGCTTGAGTTTAGGAACTACTCAACTTGGGTGTGATTCAGGCCAAAAAGAGGCTAAATTTCCCTGAGGAAGTAAATGTGATCGAACGTTTGTGCTTCGGGTACCACCACTTAATCCAGCTTCAAAACAGAGAAAGTGGTGATCACTTAAAGAAATCGACACCCTTTGTTTATGAGGACACATATGCTGGACCTTGGAACTATGAGACCGAGGTTGAGATGAAAAGTGACATAGGGGAAATCTTAAAGGCTCAAGTAAGTGAGGAGGTGACTAGTATTATGGAGGTAAAAGGAATAACAAGAAGTGGAAGGGTGTATGGACCCAAAGAGCTGGAAAAAGGAAAGTTTGTGGACGAAGGGGACGTTGAGAGAAGAAGAAGAAGAAGAAGAGTTCCTTAAAATCATGAAACAAAGCGAGTATGATATTTGGAACAATTGAAGAAGACTCCTGCCATAATATCTCTTCTAACCCTGTTGTCGAGTCTCATCAAAAGGCAGGATTAAAGGTTTTAAAGGAAGCCTATGTCAAACCTGACATTTCATTGGAGAACATGGTAAATATGGTGGATCTAGTGAAACGTGTCAATATGATTACGTTCTTAGATGAAGAAGTGATGTCATGGGCTAACCCACAAGCACTACATATAACCCTCAAATGCAAAGGCCACATAGTGCCTAGAGTTCTTATTGATGGAGGATCAGGGTTAAATGTATTACCAGGATCAACCCTGAAACAACTATCAAAGAGTGTTGATGATATATCATCCCAAGTAATAGTAGTAAAAGCTTTCGGTGGGGCTAGGAAAAATATTCTAGGGGAGGTAGTGTTGCCACTAAAGATTGGACCAAGCAAATCAGAAGTGTTATTCCAGGTGATGGAGATCGACTCAGATTATAACATGCTACTAGGAAGACCATGGATTAATGATATTGGTGTCGTTCCTTCAACCTTGCATCAAAAGGTTAAATATATTGAGAATGGAGTTGTCATAATCCATGGAGAAAGGGACATCATTGTATCCAAGCCAATCTCACTATATGTGGAGAATGTGGAGCCGATAGACAATAATTTTTGGCATAGCCTGGAGTTGGTGAAGCCAGACATGAATGCAGTGGGTCCATAATGTAGAATGTTAATCAAATAGTGGCTCATATCATGGCTAAAAACGGATATCTATAGGGTAAAGGTTTAGGACCATACTGCAAGGTATCAGATCACCTATACCGTATTCCAAGAAACCCAATCGATTTGGTTTGGGATATGATGCACCATTAGAAAAGGATATGGATAACATGGCCCTCCAACAGGAGAAGTATGAGAAGAAAATGAAACAGATCCCTCACCTGAAGGAGACATTTCCTGTCCAAGCTGAAGTGATTATAGCTGGAAAAGTTCACTCCCCTTGCTACCGTCTCACCATCAACATCTTGGACATGGAGACAACTGAAGAAAGCAATAAAGTTTATGCTGCCAACCATGATGAAATACTAATGAACTAGACAACTGAATCAGTGATTGATGTTATTGCTGCAAAGTAATTATTTGTGTTGTATCAGGAAATACCGTGTATGCTTTTATTTATGCTACTTGAAGACATCAGTTGAATAAACTTGCACGTTCTTCTAGCAATTTTTCTTTATTATTCCACTCACATTTTACAATTCTTTGTGTCTTCTATTCTCTTTCCATTCTTTCGCTTTCTCTTTTTACTTTTACCACTATTTTTCTAGCCCATTAATTTTAGTTTTTCCGTATTATTTATCCACTATATATTTTGGCATTCCAATCCACCATAATTGCTTTCCAGGAATCTAAATGCTACAGAAATTTTGCCACATGAAAGGGACTTTGGAGGCATATCAATTGATTCTCTCGTTGTACTCGATTGTGATAACCATGAATCTGAAGATGATGAAGAAACTATTGGGCAATTTTCAAATTTATTGGAGAATATAGAAAAGGGATTTGACTTAGACAATGAGATGATTGAGTTGATTAACATGGGCACAGGAAGAGAGAAAAGAGCTTAAAATAGTGAAAAATCCAGAACGCACAGAATGATTGCACTGTTGAAGAATACCTAGATGTCTTTGCATGGACCTACCATGATATGCCCGGTTGGATCTAGAAATAGCTTCACATAAGATCCCTTTGTATCCAGAAGTTAAGCCGAAAAGCAAAAGTTGAGAAGAATGCGATCCGACATGTCACTAAAAATAAAAGAGGAGGTGACTAAACAACTAGAGGCTGGATTTTTGGAGGTATCAAGACACACTGACTGGGTAGCTAACATTGTGCCCGTACCTAAGAAGGATGGAAAAGTGAGAATGTGTATGGATTATCGGGATCTAAACAAAGCTAGCCTAAAGGATGATTTTTCTCTCCCTCACATTGATGTCCTAGTTGATAATACAGTTGGGAGTCACCACTTTTCATTTATGGATGGGTACTCCTGATATAATCAGATCCCCATGGACATTCATGACAAGGGAAAAACTACTTTCATAACTCCGTGGGAAACATTTTGCTATACAGTCATGCCATTTGGATTGAAGAATGCCTGTGCCACCTACTAACGTGCCATGGTCACATTATTCCATGACATGATGCATAAGGAGATTGAAGTGTACATAGATGACATGGTTGCCAAGTCTAAAGAGGGAGAAAGTCACGGCAGTCTGAGAAGGCTGTCGAAAGGCTTAGAAAATATAAGTTGTGGCTGAACCCGAATAAGTGCATTTTTGGAGCTTCTACAGGAAATTACTCAGATTCATTGTCAGCAAAGAAGGGATAAAGGTGGATCCTAACAAGGTAAAGGCGATACAAGAGATGCCAGCTCCTCCAACTGAAACGGAAGTCAAAAGTTTTCTTGGGAGGCTCAACTACATTGCTAAATTTATTGCCAACTTAACTAGTACTTGTGAGCCCATATTCAAGTTGTTACGAAAACATCAACCTAGAGAATGGAACGAAGAATGCCAAGAAGCCTTTGACAAAATAAAGGCTTATTTAATGAAACCTCCAGCTTTGACCCCACCTACATCAGGCCGTCCTTTAATACTGGACCTCATAGTGCTACCCACATCACTTAGGGCAATGTTAGGATAGTATGATGAGTCTAGAAAGAAAGAACATGCTATTTACTATCTGAGCAAGAAGTTTAATGACCTCCACCGTGATCTGGCAATTGAAAAGACCTGTTGCGCATTAATATGGACTTCCAAGAGGCTAAAGCAGGACATGTTATACTACACCACTTGTCTAATATCTCGAATGGATCTACTAAAATACATATTCGATAGTCCGCATGTGTCATTGAGAATGTCGAAGTGGCAAGTGATATTGTCAGAATTTGACATCAAGTATGTGACCCAAAAGTCTATCAAGGGAGGCACAATTGCTGATCATTTAGCTGAAAACCTTTTGGAGGATGGACAGCCCACCATGGTTGAATTCCCTGATAACAAGGTGTTGGTGGTAGAAAGAGAGGATGAAGATGAAGAAGAGGAGAATACGTGGAAGATGTATTTTGATGGAGCCTGTCAATATGAACGGGTGTGGAGTAGGAGCTGGAGTAGTGTCACCAATCGGGAAACAGGACCCAATTTCCATCAAACTAGATTTTGAATGTACCAACAACATTGTAGAGTATGAAGCATGTGCAAATGGTTTGCAAGTTGCAATTGACTTGAAAATCAAAGAATTACAAGTCTTTGGAGATTCCGCACTCATAATCTATCAAGTTAATGGACAATGGCGTACAAAGGATCCAAAATTGGTACCTTATCAGAAGCACTTGTCTCAACTAATTAAGCACTTTGACGATATATCGTTTTCTCACTTAACTCAAGACAAGAACCAATTTGCGACGCATTGGCAACTTTGGCTGAATGACTAAATTGGAAGTCTACACCAATGTTCAACCTATCCATGTAGAGGTGCAAAGTGTGGCAGTGTGGAGATTGAGTCAGGCAGCCAGCCTTGTATCATGACATCAAGCAATATATTCAAAGGAGAGTACCCAGTTGGGCAAATGAGGTGAACAAAAAGACAATCCGACGACTAGCCATGGCCTTTTTCCTAATGGTGAAGTCCTCTATAAAAGGAATCATGACACTACTCTTTTCAGATGTGTAGATGCTCATGAAGCTCAGAATAATTATGACTGAAATCCACGAAGGGATATGTGGAACTCATGCTAATGGGCACATGATGGCGCGCAAAATCCTAAGGAGTGGTTATTACTGGTCCACCATGGAAAGCGACTTGGATCAACTATGTTTGAAAGTGCCACAAGTGCCAAATATATGCAGACCGAGTCAATGCTTCCAGTTCCATTACACAACATGGTATCTCCTTGGCCTTTCTTGATGCTGGGGCATGGATGTCATCGGCCTAATTAATCCCAAGGCATCCAATGGTCATCATTTCATTTTGGTGGCAATAGACTATTTCATTAAGTGGGTGGAAGCTGCTTCATATGCCAACATCACACAGAAGGTGTTTCTTAGATTCATCAAAAGGGACATTATCTGTCGATATGGGATTTTAAAAAGAGTCATCACAGACAATGCCTCCAATCTCAATGGTGCTGAAGTTCAGAAGTTTTTTAAGACTTTCAAAGTCAAGCATCACAACTCAACTCCTTATAGGCCTCATGAATGGCGCAATTGAAGCTGCAAACAAGAACATCAAGAAAATCATCGCTAAAATGGTGGTGAATTACAAAGATTGGCATGAAATGCCGTCATATGCCTTACATGCATATCATACCAATATACAATCGAGCACAGGAGCAATCCCTTTCTCATTAGTATATAGAACGGAAGCTGTATCTCCCATAGAAGTGGAAATCCCGTCTTTAAGGGTTTTAATGGAGGTTGAGTTAGAAGAATCTGAATGGGTGAAGGCTCCAGATGAACACCAAATATGATAAAAGAGAAAAGACTTGGCAGCTATTTGTCATGGTCAATTGTACCAAAGTAGAATGACTAAAGCTTTTAACAAGAAAGTTCGTCCTAAAGATTTTTATCCTGAGATTTGGTTCTAAGAAATTCTCCCCAATCAAGAGAATGCACTGGGAAAATAGGCTCCAAGTTATGAAGGTCCTTACATTGTCAAGCAAGCACTCTTAGGAGGGGCATTGATTTTGCAAAACATAGATGGACAAGAATTGCCTAAACCAATCAACACTTATGCGGTCAAAAGGTTTTATGCTTGAAATGCCCGTTAGGTCAAACACTTGAAAGAGTGGCCTAAGCAAAAATTAAGGCAAAATGAAAAGAGAAGAAAAAAATAAAGAAAGAAGCTCGTTAGGTCGAAAACCTGAAAGGGCAGCCTAGGCAAAAGTTAGGGTAAATAATAGGCATCATCTCAAGCAACTTACACTTGGGCAACTTTCGGTGTTGGACATGTCCTGTGGGCTAAGCAGACCAAGACTGAAACTTGGGCAATTTTTGGGGATCAAAAGAAGGGAAGATTGAAGAGACAACGGTTATGGCATCCAATTTGCCACAAGAAATTAATTGAATAAGCCACTAAGAACCAAAAACTTGGTAATTTTCATGCTTTTAGCAATCCTATTTTTCATACAATTTTGTTTCCTTCTTCCGAAACATGTTTTGCCTTGTCGTCCAATACACCGAGCAATAAAAATGTTCATTCAGTTAATCCTTCCACTTTTTCCTTGAATGCATGTTTATTTATGATGTCTTGAGTAAGCATAAATACAAGCTTGAAATTGTACAACCTAACAATGTTTACAGCAATACATCAATGACTAATTCGAAAGCTTCAAGTGAGCTTGGAGAAAGTAATCATCATTCTAAAAGGGAAAAGGGAGAAGAAGGAGAATGGGAATAAGTGAGCAAGATCACAGAAGAAAGGAAAACCTTAGGTGTGCTAGAAAGTCCAGCACAAGAATTACAAGTTTGATTGGTTCAAATCTTCCTAGAGGTTTGCCTAATTTGGTTACGGTTAGTTTTTCAAGAATGTGTTGAAATAAGCTGAAAGTGGAAGATAAATTTATAATTTTTGCACATAACTTAAAAAAATAAAATAAAATAAAAGGGTTGTCTTCCTTGCCAATTTCATTGCTAGTTGGCCTTAGATTGCCAATTTCTTTTATAGTTGGCCTAGATTGCCCATTTACTTTTCAGTCTGCCAAATTGCCAGTTACATTTTAGTTGGCCTCAGATTGCCATTTTCATTCGGCCTCAGATTGATATTTTACTTTTCAGCGGCTCAGATTGTCAATTTACTTTTCAGTTAGCCTAAATTGCCATTTAATTTTCCAGTCGGCCTTAGATTGCCAATTTATTTTCCAGCTAGCCTCAAATTGCCAATTTTTTTTACAGTCGGCCTTAGATTACCCATTTACTTTTTAGTCGGCCTCAAATTGCCATTTTACTTTCCAGCGGCCTCAGATTGCCAATTTACATTTTCAGCGCCTTGGATTGCCATTGTTTTTAATTTCCTGTCACTTGTTGATCCATATCTAGTTGGTCGCAAGATCTCAAATTTTCTTACCTTCGACTTTTACATTTTTTTGTCGTTTGTGAATCCATATCTAGTTAGTCGCAAGTTGTTTTCATTTCTTATCACTCATGAACGCATTTTAAATTAGTTAGCTCCTTTTCTTTTCTCTTTATTCTCTATGACCTATACACAAGTTAGTTTCTGAATTGCATCATTGATTGTGTTTTTTTTTTCTTGAATGTGTGTTTTCTTTTATTGTTTGGTGTCGATTTTTCATGCATTTCACATTTCATGCATTGTCGAACAAAATCAATGTTCATGTCTTTACTCATTCCTTATAAATAAAATATAAAAACTTAGCTTTTTCGTATTTTTTATAAGAAAAGAGTAAAGAGGGGCAACCCGGATCGCGACGAGGGGAAAATGAATAGAAATTTTAGTAACTATGGAAAGATATGATGGGTGATACGTACTTGATATGCATTGGTAGAACAACCTATCAATCTTTTTTTTATGGGGAAATTTATTATTTTTCCCAGAGCACCAAATGTTCCTGCTAGATTTTGGGTTAGGCGTCTAGATGATTGGTGGCGACTATTCCACTTCTGAGCACAGGGGCCAACATTGGTCCCTTGTTCTCATTAGAGTGTGTTTAGGTCAATATGTACAGTTTAGGTGGAAATGGAATATGTCTGGACATACTAGAGTGGAGGTATTTATAATAATTGTATTCGTAACAATTAAGCTCATTAAGGAGGCATGGTGTCATGAATATCATGGTCAATTAGATTCTATAACGAACTTCTACCTTTAGGCCCTACACTAAAGAGGTGGAAAACGGTCATCCAAAGAGAATTTGGTTGGAAAGCATCTGGTCAAATATGGATTTGTGGGTCCAATCCAAAAACTATTGGATATGATAATAGTCATCACTTACTCTATCCATCACATTATATCCAATAGTTCTTAAGTGGTATTTTAGTGGACACTTACTTTTTAGGTATTTAAATAACATCAGGACTCTACTTGATCTTTTTTTGTCAATACGCTTGAAAAAAGGTTTACAAATACTAAAATTATGCAATACAAACTATAATTCATGCCATGTGGTGGTGTTGTGGGCATGTAGAATTAAACTAGAATGATGGTAAAAGATAGAAGATCAATCACTAATTTCATCAATTTATTTGTATGTGCAAAAAATTTGTAAATCTAGAGATGATAAAGTGGATTAACTCATCTTATTTCACCTAAAATGCCACGGATCTACCTAAAATGAAGCGGGCAGGCCAATCCACCTTCGTAATATAGGTTGATTGACCCTAAAAATATATATTAATATAAATATGCTTAACTATTTTTAATGAGTTAGTTCGCTTCAAAAATATAAGGTAAAAAACGTAGCATATCTACCATATGATTTTCCAATATAATGGTAAATTTTGCAAGTGACTTCTTTAATAAAAAGTTATTCAATAATGCAAAAATTATACTCCTTGTTTCCTTTATTTGTCCAAAAAATAAAAAAATACACATATATTAAGAAAATTATAAATGAATCTTAATAATATAAAAAAGTATAAAGGATCAGATTATCCCTATTAAAAAATAAAAATAAGTAATGACACTATTAATTAATATAGGGGTAATATTTGAAAAGAGAATTTAATGCTTTTAGGATATAACAAATGGACAAATATTTTAAAGCAAAAACTTGACAGATAAAGTGAAAATGATCGAGTATTTGACTTACATTGATGTAAATGAGTCTCCTTTAGCTTATATACAACGTTTGGGGGAAGGAAAAATGATTTAAAAACAAAATCAACAATAAGAAAATTACTGTTAACTTGTGTTGTTATTCATTAGAGGAGTTATTGTGAAAGGTTTAAAATAGTGCATTTCAGTAATAATAAAAGTCGGACATTGAAATACAGTAATAGTGGGAAATTATGTTATAAAACCTCGACTACGTAAAGTGTAGACTTGAAAAGAAAATTTACTGTAGATTTGTTTTACCAGTGGGAGTGCGACAAACACATTGGAGTGGAGGAGGTATATTGTTTCTTTGGGAAAAAAAAATTGGAAAACAATTTTTTCAATTAATTGGAAAGCACAATTTTTTTAATATTTTCGGCAAAGAAAATGTTAGTATTGAAACAAACAATAAGCTAGATTGGTTGAGTTTTTCCGTTCAACAGGCTTACCTTCAGTTCAAACAACACCATTCAAATAATAGAGAGATTCAACACTCCATTAAAATAAAGCACTTGTCACACAGTAGAATACACACATACATGATAAGGGAAAAAATGGAAATCAGCCAAAAAGCTAGTCTGCTAGGCACTTTGTCGCTCTGCTTCAGTACTTTGGGGCAAGTGGCTGGCTTCATTTATTGGTTACATTAGCACTCCATGTAGAAAAAGAGACTGAAACAACGCACGAGAATCACTTCTTGGATTGATAATAGCTGAGGACTGTATAAATAGTCGAAAGAAGAGAGAGAATAGTTATCAGCGCAGCAACATAGTTGTAACCTCGCTTCAAGTTGTTGTGAAGGTCACGAAGGACTTCTCGTGGAGACCCCCTCAAATAATGCCAGAATCTTAACGGGATTTGTGTGATGTGACGTGTTGGATGACTGTAATATTCGTTCAAGACATCAAAAATTTTGTAACGAGAATCAATTTTGTCCTGATCAATTCCACCTTTGAATGAACGGAAAAAAGTTACCAGATCTTTATTACTCATGTCCAGACCATCCAGTATGATTCCCCTGTCCTTAAGCAGTTGAACATCACTTTCACAACAGATCAAAGCATTGAAAAACAAAGCGGCCGAAGTGCATTTGCATATGAAAGTTCCACTTGGTCCCATTTTATGATGTTCCCAAGCAATCAAATTCAGCCACCGTACTTTCGTTGTTTCAGTGATGAACAATTCTGGAATATCCAGTGTTCCAGTTCTTTTGTTGAATCTTATCCTAATAGCCAAAGGCTGCAGCTCGTCATCGGAATCTAGAGGACTGATTTTGACCCCAGCAGCTCGAAGCATGGTTGCACATCGATCTAGTTGTACGCGCTTGATACCTTCTTTGATTTCCGAAATAAGATGATCGCTTTCCTGACTATCATCTTGTTGTACGGGCCTTACATCTTCTTTGATTTCCAGAATATGATGATTGCTTTCCTGACTATCATCTAGTTGTATGGGCGTTATATCTTCTCTGATTTCCGGAATAAGTTGATTGCTTTCCTGACTATCATCTTGTTGCACGGGCCTTGCATCTTCTTTGCTTTCCTGACTATCATCTTGTTGCACGGGCCTTACATCTTCTTTGCTTTCCTGACTATCATCTTGTTGCACGGGCCTTAAATCTTCTTTGCTTTCCTGACCATCCCTTAGGTCCATAGAGATGTACGAGTGGACAAGTTCAACGAAGTTAGAGGCATTTTTGATGTCGGCAGAGAGAAGGCTCCTATCCGGAACATCGCAGTCAAAGAGATTTAGCGCCAGAGTTTCTATAGAGTCATCTGTCTCACCGAAAAGTTGGCAATACAACTTTCGAAGAATGGAAAATGGTATCTGGTTATCCAACACCAATAAATCACTCAACACCTTTTCATACTTTTCCCATGACAAAGAAGAATTGCGATACAAACCCCCTAATCCACTATTGAGAAGCTCAAGCACGAAACAAGCGTCATATAACATTATCTTGGCCATGTCTCTCAATTTCATCAGTTTGGGATCATCCACATACCTTTCGAGAACTTCTTTTTCTTGCTCCAAAAGTTCCCCACACTTGGCAAGGTTACTCTCTGCATTCTCTTGTCTAGCAAGAAGAGATAATATGCACTCCCATTTGATCTTTTCCATTTTCAGTAGGTCCCTTGTACTCCCCCTGAATCGGGGACCAATGGAGACGACTTTTGGCTTGTAAGAATCCTCATTCTCTTTACGAAGCTTTTCTGGCACAGTGGACTTGTTAGATATATTAGATTTCTCTCCAGAATGATACTGCATTTCTCTCATAGATTCCATCCAGTCTATGACCTCTTTCTAGAGACAAGAAAAAGAAACAAAATGCAAATTAGACAGACGAGATAAAGAAACTAACACGTGTGAAAATATTAGAAGATGCAGAACATATGGGTGCTGCAAAAACATAGAAGTGCTTCCATTCATTACGTGTGTCTCAAAATAATGGGGTTATACTTGTATTGGCTGCTGAGAAAAATTCTTGGCTATATTAGACACATTTACGCCATAAGATTAAGGGCTCTTTTTCTATTAAAAATAAGATATTTTTACGCTCTTTAATATCTTTGTGTAAGATTTTTTAGTAAAAGAAAAACCAGTTAAAAAGTAAATAAAAATAAAAATTCATGAAGCTTCTAATTGTCATCTTCTAGAAACAAAAGATCTATTTTATTACATAAAAAGTTGTTTGAAAATAAATAAAGATTTTTTGGCATTAAATCCAAACATAAATTAATTTTACATTCAAATATAAAATAATTTGTACTTTTTCAAAATGTTTTTTTTTAAAAGATCAATTTAAAAAGATCCCTTTCCTAATAGTTTAAATTCCCTTATATTTTATAAATACTCTATCCAAACACACACTAAAAGTTTATCCAAATTAGCCTTAAGTTTCTAGACAATTCTACCAAGAACATATCAATAGAATAAATAATGAAATATATACTAATCACATGGCATTTTTTGTCGGGGCCTTTTTTTCCTATATGGGATTTGTGGTGTATCTGTATCAATAGTGTTTTGAGAAAAAAAAATTGTATAATATGATATTTTTAATATATAATTCAACAGAAGCAAATTTAATGATAGAAAAAAATCAATATAGAATCTGCCAAACATATATTTAAATTGGAAAAAAAATTAAATCCACCAAAAATAGATTCAAAGTAAAAGAAAATAATAATAATAATAGAATCTGCCAAATACAGATTTTACTCATAAAATATCATTTTATTCTTTTGTACTAAATCTGTCACAAGCGAATTCCATAAATATACAAATAAATTTGTCCATAATATAATCTTTTATTGGTGTAAATCACCAATTTTTCCTATTGATGGGTCAAAAACATCAGAGCAACTTCAATCCATTCCAAAATTAACACATGCCCGAGGAACTCTTTGTCCCTTTTATAAAGAGGCTAGCTAGGTCCCAACTCTTGGACGAAAAAATTGTATGGGGAATATAGACATACATTGGGTTAGTGTTAAATGTTAATGAGGTTGAAGATAAATATATAGTATATACTCGAATTGAGGAATGAATTAAATGTGGAGAAATAGTTCGTCATGTACATTTTATTTGTCTGAGAAAAAATTTTTTGGCACTTAGATTAAGACATTTTGATAAAAAGTTTCATGAATGAATATTGTTTTTAGTTTTCTTAATTCATATGCAAAATCGACTAAAAAGAGTAATTGCATAATCTTAATGCATCTAAATTAAATGCATCGAGTTAGTCATTAATTACATTAATTAAACCGTATATTAACAGATACAATTGTCACAATCAACAACAATAGTCAAGCATTGTGTTACAAGGTGAGGTTAAATACATAGGAGTGTGAATGCCAAAATATCATCTCATGAACCATGTCTCATAGTTTTCAGAACGGGTTTGGATTGGAAACCAGTGAGCCACTTTAACCTGGTTGGTTCGCTTCTCTTGTCGAACTATCGCATTCAACCCGATCAATGACTCGGGTTGAACTAGCCGGCCGAGTTTGGTTTAACTAGAGCTGCCAAATTAGACCAATTTTTAAGGAAAAATTATATTTTCACAAAAGTTGTGCAGGAGTGTTCCAGCTTGACATCCAAAGAAATGAAGGCAAACTCCTCTACCACTACACCACTTATGTTTTTATGTTATATGTTATAGTGTGTGAATAATAATATATATTAGATACTTATTTGAACTATATTATTATATTATATTTTTACATATTTATTTGATTAAATCCGATTCTACCAATAACCCACTGTTCAACCACTGACTCAGGAATCCAGTGCCTAGGTCGAGTTGATCACTAGTTCGATTATGAAAACTATGTCATGTCTTTTACCAAACTATTTAAAGCACTACTACAAACTTTTTTTTAACTAGTTTCCTCCATAATTTTTTTAATCTACTTCTCTTCCTTTCTCTTACCCTTAATATCAACACCGATTTCTTCTTGCAGGAATTGTCCCGTTCACCTCCCTTCTAGTCTCTGCTCATTTTAATGTCCTTTCCATCGTATTGCGGTCACTCGCATCACCTACAACATCGCAAGATCATGATGCTTCTTGCTAAGTTGGAGAAGGTTGCGAAATCTCCCCGCCTCAATTGTGGGTGTCACAACCAAAATTGTGAAGGGATAGAGAGATTAAAAATCGGAATCGCCACCAAATTTATTTAGATTGGAAAAACATGGAAAACACATTTTATTCTAGAAAAAGTCCTTGAAAACCATATATGAGTTTAGGAGTCGATGCATATGGAATGACAGGAACTTTAATTCTACAACATCCCTAACACACCCATCCTTAGATAGTACTTTAGTAAGTTGTGCAAATTAATTAATAACATTAAAGAAAAACACTTTTGTTTTATTTTTTTAGTTTCTTTTTTTTAAAAAAAGAGAGACACAAACAAATTTAGAATTAAAAAAATACATTAAGAAAAATTAATTTTAACTTGACAGGGATTGTTTGCTCCTACATATCCTTTGGTGTCATGAGAAACTTAAAGTCACGTAGTTCTGGAGAAAATATTTGTATGTTAGTGAATTTTATTTATGAAGAGCAACTTTTGTTAAAAAAGGAACATAAAATTCATGTTGCAGAATTCAAGTTAGCACTAGACTACTCAATTAACTCTTATGATTTGAATAACAATGAAGGTAACATCGACTATTCAATCATCATTATTGATCATTGCAAGTATCATAAAAGATTTTCAAAATATTTTTTATTATTTACTAGAAAAAGAACAACTTTTTTTTTATGATAAGCACTAATCTCAACATGAATTGACAAAGCTAATTCATGAAGAGATAATAGACACATAATTAATTTGAGCAAAACATAAACAAGTAAAATGATTAAAAAAAATCAAATCAAGGGCCCTAGCTACCAATTTTTTTTATCTTTTATCTTTTTTTGTATTTTTATTTTTACAAGCTTTTAGCTCAGAATTCACTAAATATCAAATAAACAATTAAATCACTCCATAAATTAATTTATTTGATTCTCCTCTAACGTTTTTTTTTTTTAGTCATGCTCTCAAATGATTTTAAACTAATTGCTAAGAAACATGTCACAAACTCATACATACGTATATATAATTTTTAGTTGAAGAGAACTAGCCCAGAAACATAATCTAGAGAAAAACCATTTTTGAATCAAGCCTAACTAGAAAATCCAAATAAGGCTAAAGCCCAAAAGAGTTTTTGAAAGAGAACACATCAGTCCCCAAAAAATAGACAACGGCCCAGACCCAAACTAAATGCAATATAGTATGCTAGGCCCAGCCCTAGAAAATATATCTGCACAACATAAAAAGAAACACCCAAATATAACCCAAATTTCAAGAAAAAAACAAAGGCAATAAACCACAAATAAAAACAAGCAAAACTAAACTGATAAAACATATTTAGACCAAACAACATAAATTAGGGGATTAGGTTTCCAACTGGAATGTAAAAACAGAGCTAGAGAGAGGTTTGCAAACAGAGGCAGATGCATGCAAGGGTGGCGATGGCTGTCCGCGACGGACGCAGCTGTGGGATGTAAACTGAAGAAGGATACGAAACGGCAATAGCGGGAAGGCTGAGCCTCAAGATTGGTGTAACGGAGAATGTGAGTGGTGTAAAACCACTTGTGGTTGCCACAAAAAAAAAAAAAAGAGGAAGTCAAAGAAGCTAGTGAATGCACAGTTATGGAGTTACTATGCATTGCATAGTAACTTCACATGAAAGCATGGGAATTACTATATATTGCATAGTAATACACAGGAACTTCATATGTGAGGATGAAATCATGAGAGTTACTGTATTGATTGCAAGGAACTCCCAAGTCTCTATAAAAGGAGAGCTTCCCATTCAGTTTTATGAGAATAACATCGGAGAGCATCCACTAATGTACAATGTCTTCTGAGAGTTTCTCCTACTTTTATAAAAAAGGTGTATTCTCTTAGTATGAGATGGGGTGTTATTGTTCTTTCCTTATATTTAAAGAGAGGTGTAATTTTACCTTCTACATAGTGAAAATCTTTTTTCTTA
Source organism: Dalbergia oliveri (assembly GCA_030441495.1). Lineage (NCBI taxonomy): Eukaryota > Viridiplantae > Streptophyta > Magnoliopsida > Fabales > Fabaceae > Dalbergia > Dalbergia oliveri. Next base: position 19,415,209 of record JAMLFY010000005.1, on the reverse strand, counting down.
GTTGTGGTTTTTCCCTCATCATTAGGGGGTTATCCATGTAAATATTTTGTATTAGTTTCAATTCTCTCAACTCTATTTTAGTTGCGTTGATTTGTTTCCATAACTTGGAATCCAACAATGGTATCGAGGCACTGGTTATAGTCCACGCTATGGGTTACTATTCTTGGTCACCGTTTATATGTGTAGTTGTATACCTTTATAGTATTTTTAACATATACGGATTTGTTCCATATACGATATAAATATACGATAATGTTCGCGTATATGGCACTATTCATGGTGATAAAGTGAGAACCAGTTTAGTAAAGAAATTTGTATATGTGTACTAGATTAGTTCCATATACAATATACAATATTATTCATATATATGGGACTATTCACGTATACTATGCTATTCATGGTTAAAAAAGTAACCGGTCTAGTAGAGAAACAGATCCGGTAAACACCATGGTAGCAAATTTGAGTTTGAGAAGTTTAATGGGAATAATTTTTCCCTGTGGAAATTGAAGATAAAAGCAATCTTGAGGAAAAACAATTGCTTGCCAGGATAAAGGCAGACAACTGAAGTTGCTAATGAAAAGTTGAAGGAAATAGATGATAATGTTGTTGCCAATCTACATCCTATAATGGCAGACTCAGGATTGTCCATGTTGGAGAAAAGAAGACAACAAAGGAGACTTAGGATGCTCTTGTCAAATTGTACGAGGTTAAGTCTCTTCATAATAGAATATTTCTAAAGAGGAAGACTGTATACTTTTTGGATGAGTGAGTCTACATTGGTGACAGATTACATCAACAATTTGAACACCTTATTCTTCCAGCTTACAGCATCGATTATAAAATAGCGGAGAATGAACATGTGGAGCTTCTACTTCAAAGTCTACCTAACTCATATGATCAACTCATCATCAACATTACAAATAATAATATTGCAGACTATTTATCCTTTGATGATGTCGCTGATGTTATTCTTGAAGAAAAATCCAGGCCCAAGAATAAGGAAGATAGATTGGAGAGCTCAAAGCAAGCAGAGGCGTTGTTGGTGACGAAGAAATTCAATGGAGTGTGACTCCAGTGGGAGTCATGGTCCGAGTAGATCAAATTCAAGAAAAGTAAGAACTTCAAATGCTACCATTGTGGCATGAGAGGGCACTTGAAGAAAGATTGTTGGAATAACAAGAAGAATGGATAAAGCTCCAAGCATAAACCTCTCAAGGATGTGTTGCGAGTACCACTAGATGGAGAAATCCTGTGAACGATGCATCAATTGGTTCTAGAGGAAATAAATGGCTCATTGATGTTTAGATAATAGATTCAGGAGCATCATGGCACATGGCCCTACAACATGACTAGTTTTACAATTACGAACCCTTTAGGAGGATCCTGTTCCATGGGAGATGACCATGCGTTAGAAATTATTGGTATTGGTACTGTGAAAATAAAATTGTTTGATGGTTCCATTCAAACAATTCAAGGAGTACAACACGTGATGGGCTTGAGGAAGAATATATTGGCTATTGGGCGATTGGATGACATCGAGTGCAAGACCCATATTGAAGGTGAGATCTTAAAAGTTGTTAAAGGTGCTCTTATAGTGATGAGAGCAGAAAGACCACAACAAATCTATATAGGCTTCAAGGAGATATGTTGCAGGAGGTAGATGCATTAGTTGCATCAGCAAGCCAAGAAGAAACGATGATGATGTGGCACCGCAAACTTTGTCACATATCGGAACGTAGTTTGAAGGTTTTTGCGGAATGTAATCTTGTTCCCAGGCTCAAATCAGTGAATTTACCATTTTGCGAGCACTGTGTTACAAGCAAGCAACATAGATTAAAGTGTGGTAGATTAACTAGAGTAAGCACATTCTAGACTTGATATTCTGATGTGTGGGAGTCACTAGAAATGTCTCTAGGAGGAGCAAAATATTTTGTATCATTCATTAATGACTACTCTAGGACATTATGGGTGTACCTAATCAAGAAGAAGTCATATGTATTCCCAATATTCAAGGACTTCAAAGCAAGAGTAGAACTTGAATCTCGAAAAAGGATCAAGTGTTTGAGGACAAACAATGGAGGAGAATATACAGATGGAGATTTTCTAGCATTTTGTAAGCATGAGGGATTTCAAAGATAATTCACCGTTACACATACACCTTAGTAGAATGGTGTGGAGAGAGGATGAATAGGACTCTCCTAGAAAGAATAGAGCAATACTGAGAATAGAAGGTTTAGCTAAGTCTTTTGGGCAAAAGTAGTCAAAATTACCTGTTACGTGATTGATCGGTCGCCATCAACCGTAATTGGGTTAAAGACACTAATGGAGATGTGGAATGGTAAGCCGAGAGATTATTCTTATCTACATGTGTTCTGATGTCCTGCATATGTGATGTACAACTCCCAAGAAAGAACAAAGTTGAACCTGAAGTCCAAAAAAATGTATATTATTGGGTTATTCTAGTGTAAAGGGGTATTACTTGTGAGATCCTACTACCCACAAAGGTTATTGTCAACATGGATGTTATATTTGTAGAAAATGAACTGCAAAGTGAAGAAAGAAATGACAGCACTATTAAGGAGACAGCTTAGTTTAGATAAATGAGTGAAGAGAGCCAGGGCATGATGAACAGATACCAGATGAAGCCAATGATATAGAAGTTAGGTGATCAACACACTAGATGTAACATCCCCGCGCTTTATGAATTAACGACTGTCCTCACAAACTAACACATGTCTTTCAGTTGTGCTTTGTCCTCACTCACACACTTCTTGGGAAAACTTTCCAGGAGGTTACCCATCCCAAAATTGCTCCAAGTCAAGCACACATAACCATGGAGTTCTTTCATCATGGGCTACCGAAAAGAAGATGCATCTTGTTGGTATAGGTAGTACAAATCAATTCATATAAGCCCTCCTTAACTGTATAGTCTCATACCTACATAGTTTAGGATCCCTCTCATTAGTGTGTGTAATCAGTTCATTCATATGCCCTCTGAGAAGTCCTTCAAGAGCCGCTCCTTGTCTATGCCTTCTTATCGACGATCACTCGCCCTTTCATGAGCATTACATGTCCACCAGCTTCCGCTTGGTTTGTCCCCGAACCACATCGTACTTGGAAATGTGCAGGCTTAGACCATTTATAACATCCCCGCTTTATGGATTGACGACGTCCTCACAAACCAACACTTGGTTTTTCACGTGCATTGTCCTCACTCAAACACTTCTTAGGAAAACTTCCCAGAGATTACCTATCCCAAAATTGCTCCAAGTCAAACATGCTTAACCATAGAGTTCTTTCATGATAGGCTACCAAAATAAGATGCATCTTGTTGGTATAGGTAGTACAAATTAATTCATATAAGCCCTTCTTAACTGGATATTCTTATACCTACGCAGCCTTAGGATCCTTCTCATTTGGGTATGTAATCGGTTCATTCATGTACCTCTTAGCTTAGAAGTCTACCAGGAGCCATTTCTTGTCCATCTCTTACACTGCAATCACTCACTAACTTCGTCACCTGCATTACATGTCCACCAGCTTCCGCTTGGTTCCGTCCAACCACACGTACTGGGAGAGGTGTAGGCTTGAGACCATTTGTAACATCCCTGCTACTTTATGGATTGATGACTATCCCCACAAACCAACACGAGTCTTTTCAGGATGCTTTGTCCTCACTCACACACTTCTTAGGAAAACTTCCCAGGAGGTTACCTATCTCAAAATTGCTCCAAGTCAAGCACGCTTAACCATGGAGTTCTTTCGTGATGGGCTAACGAAAAAGATGTATCTTGTTGGTATAGGAGGACAAATCAATTCATATGCCCTCCTTAACTGTATAGTCTCATACTTATATAGTCTCAGGATCCCTCTCATTTAGGTGTGTAATCGGTTCATTCATGTATCCCTCCTCTTAGAAGTCTATCAGGAGCCGCTCTTTGTCCGTGCCTTCTTGTATCCTGATCACTCCACGACTTCATCACCTGTTACACTAGACAAAGCCACCATCATGGCATTCAGACTATGTTATGGTAAGCCACGATGCATTTTGTTTTCTAATAGAAGAAGGGGAGTCATCAACTTTTCAGGAGGCTTTGAGTAGCCTAGATGCTTCTTTGTGGATGGTAGCTATACAGGAAGAAATGGAGGCCTTGCATAGGAACAAGACATGGAAACTTGTTGCACTTACAAAAAGTCGAAAAGCAATTAGCAACACATAGGTCTATAAGATAAAACGAGATAGCAATGATCGAAGTGGAATGATATTGTGCAAGACTCGATGGTAAAAGGATTTGCTCAGAAGGAAGGTATTGATTTCAATGAGATATTTTCTCTGGTTGTTAGACTACCACTATCAGAGTACTGTTGGTTATGTGTGCTGCATTTGATTTATATGTTGAGCAGTTAGATGTGAAAAATATTTTTCTTTACGAAGAACTTGAAGAAGAGATATATATGCTCTAACTAGAAGGCTTTGAAGAAAAAGGAAAAGAAAACTTAGTTTGTAGGTTGACCAAATCTTTGTATTGTCTAAAGTAGGTGCCAAGGTGTTTGTACAAGAGATCTGATTCTTTCATAGTTCGTCTCCTATACAATAGACTTGAGTTCATACTATTGTACATACTATAAGAGATTTGGTAACAATGTTTTATCATGCAAAGGCAATTTTTGTCAAGGACAAGGGAAAAAACTTCAATTTTAGGTATTCATTTTATGCAACCTCTTTAACCTTGACGATGTAACAAGCTATGTGCTCAACCATGGACTCACTAATCTCACCAAAGAATTTTGTTGAAGACTTGGGAACTTTCAATGCTTGAGGTATTTCAGCTTGTTGAATGTAGTCAGGAATTGTTAATGTGAAAAGGGAATGGTTGACGTAGCCAGCATTGAACCCAAGTTATTTAAGCACTTGTCTGACAACCCTTGAGATGTTCTGGCTTTGATGGACCAAGTGCACACCTTAGTCGAGGGTATTATTTTCCCCATGAGAGTGATGGAGGCCGATTTTCCATTTGATCATTAGGATTTTCTTTGACATTAACCACTTTGGCTATTCACCCCACTTGTTAAGACAAGTGTTAGTATCTTGTGTTATTGATCAATGGGTCTAAAATAGTAGCCATTCAGTTTTTAGCATATTTGCTAAATCTTGATGGCTTTCCTCTATTTATTGTCTAAATATGGCCAAATAGTTTACGTCGAGCCAAGAGTGGCCATCGACTTCGAAAATGTTCTAGGCATGTTGGGAAATATAAGCCCTACATTTTCTTGCCTAGTGGTGGTAGGAATTATCAAAGATGTACTTCTAAGAAGATTCCCTTGTATTTCCATGTAGGAAGAACTACAAATGGGCTATAAGGGTTAGGATACATGCCAAACATTGGCATATTAGCCATAATGGCATTTTCATATTGCATATTGTGATTGGGATTTTGATACATGATATTGTTACAAACATTGGGGAATGTCGCCATCATCCCTTGTGCAAATATATTTGGGAAAACACCCATCATACCTTGGTGAGACATGTTTAGGAATAGTTTTGTCATCCCATGAGTAGCCATATTTTGTTCAATTCGTGTCATTCCTTGGGTGGCCATTGGAAGAACATACCCTATAGGTAAGCCATACATTGGCCAAATATTGAGAGTGGGTATTGTGTTCATGTTGAAGTTGGAACTGATAGTATTTGACGTTTTCCCTATTGTTCCTAGATTCTTCACTAGAGGGAGAAACTTCGACATTAGCGGTCAAACCAAGTTTTCTATTTGTGTTTACACTTTTCTTTTTCACTTGGTCCCACTAGGCATGCCAATTTGTTTAGATTGTATTTTTATTAACAAACAAATGAATTTGACAAACTTTGCTTCACGATCTCAATATGGGGGATGGAAGCAATTCCTCTTTATAAGTTCTCAAGTTCTTAAAGATCAAGTGTCAATTAGACTTTTTTTTGTCAACTATGTTTAGAGTTGCAATGCAAAAGAAATGTAAATTGCTCAAAATTCAAGTATCTTGCAATAAGAGCAGGAGAAGAACAAGTGATCATACTTGTAAAATAATTCTTTTTTTATTTTTGAATATTGATTGACAATGTACAAGAAATTGTAGTAAATGACCAAGAAATGAAGTAAAAGTACATGAAAGGGAAAGACATTCTAACTATAACGACGAAAGTAAGTGAGTCAGGAAGAGAATCTTTACTATTGTCTCTTGATTTCTTAGTGTCAAAGTGACTTTGAACTTGGGAGAGCTTGATTGTGTGATCAGAAGCCAACTACTACCAAAAAATAAAGCCTAACATATATTATTTATAGACAATTATGTATAATATGATTCTACCATGTGTCCTGAGTTACCAGCACTTTAGATGACTTGACACCCTCTGTTGCCTATCTGCACTTCAGACATTGCTGTGTCATTTTTTCCATGTTTCTCAAACTACCTACGTCTAGCGTTTCATTAAACAGGAACTACTCCCACAATTGTTGGATAACCATCCACATTCAACACCCATGATTCCCACTACTCAGGAAAAGCTTTTAGCTCCTATATTTCAACTAACTATTCTCAAACCCATGTCGATGTGTTGACAGTTAATGAAAACATCTCTATGTGAGTGGGATCATCACCAAAATTTTTCTAAGTCCCCAATAATTTGGATTTCCCTTGAGACTCCTACTGGCCATGGGTGTTGATGTTGATCGATTCTGATAAGTTGCAATTCTTTATAACAACTCTAGTATCATGATCTCCATCATTTTCTCTTCAAATCCCTATACTATTTTTGTCGAGATCACTTATGTTGAGTACAGCTTTACACAACAACACTTGAGAAAACCAACATGCCTTGTGTCAACTTTGAGGACCTTACTCACCACAAATGTCGATGTCAAACCCTTCTCGCCATTTTGCATTCTGACATTTTGACATAAGAACTTCACCATCATGGTTATTACCCTTTTTTCTCCCAAATCCTCACTTTCATTTTATGAAAATATCTTATGTTGAGTAAGTCTCCAACATTGACATCACTTTAAATATTTTCATACCAACACATATATTGATATGTTCAGATGAAATATAGCCATTCAAAATGTAAGTGATATAATTTGTTTTTATTCTTTCAAAAATGCATTCTTATGTATCATTCAAGTGTGATAAGAGTAGTTTATGTACTTGATGCAATCCCAATAGATATTTTGAACAAATACACAGTCAATAATCGCTTGAGAAATTTCCAACCTATTTCAAACCTTACCTATGTGATTTCTTTATTCCATGGACGTATGATTGTTGTTTTGTTTTAACGTTTGTTATTCCAAAAATTTAATATATGTACGTAGGTGCATAATACGAGTAATGTTATAACAAATCCTTGCTTGCATAACTTAGCTTGGGTCCAAAAAATAATTTGATAGTTGGCTTATCTATTGTGTCAATGGATACAAGTTCCATATAGTCGAATGGGGTAGAGGAAAAAAAAAGCAGTAATGAGGTCTATGTTAAAGACAATGTTAGGAGCAAGGAATGTGATTGTATGGATTGGCTTATGAAATACTTGAGTTAGAGTATGTTAATCAATAGTTAAAAAGGATTTGTGCTACTCAATTATGAACGATATGATTCATAATGTCTAGATGGGACATGTAAACACAGCCACTACTAAATTGTTGAGATCAAATACATGAAAAGATATGCAAGTAATGATTCATTTATCATTTCCCAAAATTCTAGGCAAGGATATTATTTACTTTATCTTGGAAAATGCAAATCAAATTGGAGAGCGTAATTACCATAAATTCAAAGGGTCAAGTTGAAGCTGACAAAGTAACTACTAAAGCTTATTAAGTGCATGATCCAATCCCTTCAAGGGTAGAATGATATGGACATTCCCTCTCATCCATTTTCTAAAACAGGGAAATTGATATAATTGAATGTCTAACTCACCAGTTTAGGATAAGTGAGAGTAATACAGCAAATGATAGTAATTATGTTGAAGACGAAGAAGTACTTCTTGATGATCATCATTCTCATAATAATTAACAAAGTCCTTAACTTTCGAATTAAATGAGGTGTTAAATATCATGTGCATTTATGTTATGTAGTTCCAATATATAGATGTAATTGTGTTCTTTTGTAAATTAGCTTTTTCAATTTCCATCATGTGACTTAGATACGTAAGTTTATTTCAGTTAATGGTAGAGGCACACCACCTTGTAGGGATAGATATAAATCTAGGAAAGTTGGTACACCTATTACCACCACCACCCACCCATATTCATTATATCCAACTCTTGGGTATGTGGGTCGTCTAGTAGCCTACACAATCACAGTCATAGCCCAGCCACAATAGTACCACCATTCTCGGACTAATGCTCTACTTTCAACTTCATTGTTGCTCCACTCCTAGCCCCACCTCTACCCAAAAAATGGACAAGGGTGCAGTCCTCCCTAAGTCCAAGCATTAACTAGGACGTGTGTGCACCTTAGATTTGATGGGAAGAGCTTGTAAGTAGATTTATTATAATACATTTTTATGTATAACTTTCCAATTGTTGTTTATTTTGCAGTTAATTATTTCTTTTGTATAATAGTTTGCTCCCTCCTATTCAAACTTGAAGCGCATCACGAAGGTCGTACAATAGAAGTATGATATCCATATTAATCATTCACCAAGGTACTTGAGAACACAAAGAACATGTGATGTTGGGAGTGAGTCATAAATGATTTAATTTGTTATTTTCAACTTAGCCATATTTTTATATTTGATTTAAATTATTGTTGTGGCTTTTGTACATATACGAACATTTTATTATTGACCCACAAGAGGAGCCTCAAACTAAAAAGGCATGGAGGATGAGGGAAGCAAAGCGAATGAGGAAAATGTATTGTGACATCATGAGGGATGGTTAGCCATGACATGTTAGCATATGCACACTTGTAGGTGTTGCGGAGTACTAGCCACCGATGTATTCAAGCATAAGCCAGAAAAGGATAGAGCAAACTGGGCCTTCACCAAGGATATGTTACTCCACATTGATGGCTCCACTATCCTAGAGGTCACTAGGGCACGAATGGTGATGCCATTATTAACATTTAGTTTTTTCTTCTACTTAGATATTGTATTTATGTAATGTAATGTGAATCTATTTTAAATACAGGTACATGGCTGAGGATTCCTTGCTCCTTTCAAGTTAGGGTCCAACCTTGCTCCCCTTACTAATAATTAATTTTCTTATTAATAGTCATTGGATTTTAAATATAAATCTCAAATCAATAGTAATAAACATGAGATTTTAGATAAGCCGTTCAGATAAACATTTTATAATATTTTTATATAATTTATTATAAAATATAATAGTTTTCAAAATTACATATTTACCCTTTTATTAGGTTAAGCATTCCACCACCACCTGCCCTTTTCCTCCCTCCTCCCTCCATAAGTAGCAAACTAGTAGTGTAGCAATGTGTGATATTCTTGAACAAGACCACCACTATTAATGATTTAATTTTCACAACAAAGCCACCGTTCTTGATACACAAATTACACTAGAAAAATAATAGCACTTGAACAAATATTACCCATATGTAAATTTTTTTAGAGGGAAAAAAATAAAAAGGTATAATCCTAGAGCCATAATCTTTAGATATGAATTGGTGGCTGGTGGCCCTATTTGGATTGGGATTGAGTTTCCCTATGTGTTGGTCTTGATAGGTTTCTCCATAGTAGTGGCTTCATGATCCCTTTCAAGACAACATCAGGTAAGCACAAAATGGGTCATGTGATCATTGCGTTGTTATGGTGATTGTTGTTCTGCTTGTACAAACAGGTGGAGGCCACAAAGCCAGTGGTCGATGGATGTGGTGACTTGCGGAGGTGAGGGCGTGAGTGGCATGGGTAGGCCACAGAAAGAAGGTTGAACTGTGTTCTTTTGGATTCCCAATATATCCCTTTCCTTTTCCTCCTTCCATCCAATGTTGTCATTGCCATCCACTAAAGCTTCCACCTTTCGGAGTTTCCTCTAATTTTGACTTGCTTAAATTAGTCTCAAGCTCTTCCTTTAATCCATCTAGAAACTTGAGATTTACAACTAATGGATTTACAACAACTTTTAACAAATATTACTCTTGCCAAGAAAAATAGGAAAATGGGTCAGGAGAGCTAAAAGGGAAAACATTGATGGTGATAAAAAAAAAAAAAGTTGAAAACACACTCATTTTGTGGATTTGGTGGCTACAGAGCAGGTTGGAGAATGTGCCGTCATGGAGTCAGCCGACCCAACAACGGTGGGAAGGGTGGATGCTGATGTTGGCGGTGGTGGTGTACTGTGTTCATAGTGGTGAGGGAGATAGAGAGAGAATGTGAGTGGAGGCTAAATTGGTAAATCTAATAATTTTAGGAGGTGGAGCAATGTTAGTCCCTAACATAGGGGGACCAACTAATCCTTAGCCCAGGTACATTACATAAATACATGTGAAGGAGTTGAAATAGGAGCTGACTTATGGTGAGCTCTTCAATGAGACCTACACACGCAAGGGGGACAAGACTAGATAGGTCAACAGTCACATGCAAGCCACATATGTAAGTCACAAATCCAAACTCATACTTATTTGTTCTTATTTATTACTTCTATTCATATTTATTTCTTATAATTTTTTTCATCTTTATTGCAAAATGAATATAGACAATGGTAAGAAGAGGCATTGACCTAACAATGGGAAGGACATGAAGGTTGGCATAATAATTTCATATTAATGATGTGGAGATATGGTCATAGACCTTTGGCGATCTTTTCAAGGGTTGCATATACAACATGGAACATTACTATATTGATAGTGTGTCCTTCTCAACTCTTCCATGACTTGGTCAACTGTTGGAAATGATTTGACCCACAAGTAGCTGCATACCTGAAACTAGTAGCTAGAGGTGCAGCAAAGATGATCTAAGAGCAAGAGAAAGCCACTTGGCAAGAAAGGATAAAATAGCTCAAGTTCGCACTAACTAGCTTACACCCATCCCTGAGGGCTCCTCCTCCCTTGTCCAAGGTTATCACTGATGATATGGTCTCTTTTTATTGTTTGCGTTTATTTTGGATTATTTAGTTTTTGAATGTATACAAGTTTTTTGTTTAGTTTTATTTATTACTTTGTTACTTAGTTGTATAAATTTTGTTTACCTTATATTTTATGTAAATAATTTTGTGTTTTTATTAGTAATTGATTTAAATATTTCATTACTGACTAATAAAAGGGTAATTAAATAAAATATAACTACAAATGAAGATGGATGAAATAGAATTCAAATTTGAAAAAACAAAAGGAAAAATGATTTATTTTACCAATGGGTTTGTCCATTGGTAGCAACAACAACTAATTAATTTCATGCAAATTTTCTGGCGAGAAATATATGTCGACAATATAGAACAAGTTGTTGACAATAGTATAAAATTGAAAGACCAATTGACAACTTTTTCCATAATATTATTGATTATTTTTTTCAAAAATAATCTGTTAGAAACATCATCTTGACAGTTGTTTCTGTTGTCGGTAAATATCACCAACAAGCAAAAGATTGACTACTATTTTTTTGTTGATAATGTTGTTGACAAAATTATTTTCAACGCTAGAAAACTCATTATTTCGACGAATGTCTTTAGTAAGGTGATCATTTCTTGTATTGTAATTTCTAACATTTTAGCAAAGAAATATTTAGCAGGATATCAAAACATGGCATCTTCATGTTCACAAAATCTCTTTTAACAATTTGAAGTTTATAGAGTTTCACCTTTTTTGTGTGTTGATTCTCCCGTTGCAAGATAGTCCAAGCTTCCTTGACTGTAATGGCTTCCCTGATAAGAGGAAAAAAATTTTCTGAGATTGCAGATTCGAGAATGTAGAAAGCCTTTGATTCTTTGGACAAATTTTCCTTGGAGAATTTTTGTTGATCCTCAACTAGTTGTTTTGCTATAGGAGTTTCAAAAAGGTCCCATAAATCACTAGCCTTTAGGTAATGTTTCATTTTGGTTGCCCAAAAATCATAGTTGTCTCCAGAATAATATGGTACAATGGGTAAAGGGAGACTTGTAGAAGCCATCTTCAAGAATCAAGAGATGAACCTTAACCTTCAAAGAAACTGCACAGCATGCAAAATCATTATAGCCCGAATGCCAAATGTTGATCTCAACACATTAAACACCCTTTTTTATTTTACATATGCATACCATCAAGTAGAAGATAGAGAACATATGGGTGTTATAGAAATATCAAGGAAATGCTTCCATTCACTATATGTGTCTCAAAATGATGGGTTATATATGTATTGAATGCTACAAAAAAAGTGAAAATTTTTGGCAAGTTTTGACACATTTACAGCAATAAGATTAGGGGCTCGTTTGTGCCCTATTATTCTTCTTTTATTTTTGCTTGTGTTATTTATTTTATGTTAATTGTCCTAGTCATTGCTATTTTTATTCTCTTTATGGGTGTTATTTTATCCCCTTTATGGTGTTTGTTTACCCCTTGTTTATCCCCTTTATTCTTCTTTAATTGTCCTAGTCATTGCTATTTTTTCCCTTATAAGTTCTTTCTTTCGATGATCTTATGGACACAGAGAAATTTAGATCTATATTGACATGACGCATAATCTTTAATGTTCTGATTTTCATTTTGTATTAATTAGATATGAACTAAGATTAATTAAAAATAATTGAGCTTAATTAAGAATTAATTACCTTAAGGAAAATACACAAGAGCATAAGGAAGACATTATGCAAATACCCAACAAACGAAAGGATTCCAAATAGAAGTTGGACGAGAGAAATGGCATAACTAGAACGGAAGAATGACTCGTACACCGACACTATAAAGTAAGAGCTTAATATCTCCTCACTATGCACTTACGAGATTAATTATGAGAGCTTCCTTCTAAAATTATTTTATCTCGTTCATATTATTTTTTCTTCCAACGCCTTATTTATAATACAAGTTTAGTGAATGCCAAAAAGGGCTACCTAATCTCTTGTAGTGATGGTAAAAATACCCGCAAAGATGGATACTTGGCTGTGGAATTACCAGCGATGAAAATGGGTACGATGACTAGTTTGCTCCACACAGGCACGAGGATAAGATCCTAATAGTTTATTAAACAACACGAGGGTAAATTCTCCACCCATCGAAACCCGCCAAGTAACCAAGGATCTTTCACAAAATTGCATTGTCTGACCACTCTACCACAAAATCAGTTGCTATTTTAACATTTTTATTGCAAGTTTTATCATTTGTTATGTGCTTGCTCTACAAATTACGTGTTTGTATTTGTATTTAATTATATTTTTTTACTTTATATTTGTCTTTATATTTATATTTCTTTAAAATTTTAAACTTTCTAAACAGTCTTCAAGTTAGGCCAGCTTAGACTTAAAAAGTAGCTTATAGCATGCTACAACCCAACCTTAGGCCAAATATTTGTAATATAGGTCTGGCCTACTTTCACCAATAATCCCTGCCTACAAGAATATAAAAAAAAAACTAGTATTGTAACCCACGTAATGCAGCAGACAATTAAGTACGAACATAAGAAATTAAATAAATTTTAATTTTAATTTATAGAATAGCCATAAAATAAAGACATTGTGTAAATACAAAAAATTTATCATGCACAACGTATAGCACTGTCAAAGTCTTGGTTTCTCCTTGAGAAGTTGTATTAAAGTAAAAGAAAATATTAACAATTTTAAAATGATAAGATTCCATAATAAATTATAATAATCAACCTTAATTAAAATGGAAATAAGGAGTAAATAAATAACATAACTTTCTTTTAAATTGATTTCAAACTTTTTTGAAAGATAATTTCAAATTGAAATTAATTTAGGTAAAAATTAATTTTAAAAGAATTTATTGCTTATCAAATAATATATTTCAAATTCGATCTCATTCTATCTACATCTCTAATTTTTCATGATTATCAAACATTTTGTTAATTATCAAATATGTATTATCTATTTAAAATCAAATTTTATTATAATTAACATTTAAAATTTGATTGCAAGTGAGCCCTAATCTAGTAGTTGACTCCAACATATCTTAATAAGCTAAGGGAGATCGCAAGCTCAACTCTTATCCTTATCCCCATCCCTGACTATCTTAGTTAAAAAAAAAAGTTAAAATTTTATTTTATACGGATCAAGTTCAAAATTTAAAAAATTAGGTCAATTGTTACTAAAATCCATCAATATGTAGTTTTATATCACATGTTGCAATAGCTTTCTTTTCTAGCGAATTTTTCAAAACTTTAAATTCTAACATGCTTTAAAAGTTGGCAAGTGACATATATTTCCTATTAATGGTTATTAAATATTAATAGTATAGATTATATCATTCAACATTTAAAATGTCAATTACAAGATTAAAAATATAAATATAATAAGAAATAACAATAATTTACTTTTACAAAATAGATATTATGAACTACAAAATGAGGTAAAATAATATCTTCTAGAATTCGGTCATAACTTATCGAGCGTCCAACTTTTTTCAAAAAAAAAAAAATCCTCCTGTGTACAAATTACACATGACTAACTCATAATTCATGTGGTTTTTGTTTTTACTTTTTATTTTTTTTAATATTTTTAACCATAACTGGATCAACACTAAATATAACCATGAAATTTTCGCTTTTAAAGTTTCTTACTTTCTTACTTTGAATCCGATGCAGTATTATCGTGGTTAGGTGCGAAAAGTCATTGTGTGTAGACTATTGAGGTTCTCGTGGTATTAATACATTGAGGTTAAGGTGTTTATTTGGTTTGATACATCTGATAGGATAAAGATTAATAGTATAAGAATTGATAGGATAAAATATTTGATAAACTTTTAATAATATACAATATTTGGTATAGTACAATAAGATATTATATTTGATATTTTATAATATTATCCTTTATTTACAAATAAATATTAAATAAAATAAAATTATAATGAATAAGAAATTTTTATTAATTATTTAAATATAATTTTCAGATATCATATTTACGTAAATATTAATTAATCAAAATATAATTATTTTAATATTATTATTTATTAAAATATTTTAGAACTATTTATTATATCAATAAATTATATAAATATAAAATATGCTCTTTTTAGATAATATTTTCTATTTTAATCATAATTATTAAAATTTTAATTTAAAAATAAATATTAAACCAAAATATTTTTAATATTAATATTTAATTTTATATATTATATACTATTTATTATGTATTCAAAATATTTATAATTAAAAGTTATCATTTTATTTTTTTATTATTTATCAATTATAATTTTTTATTTTTATTATATATAGCTAAATTGGTACAATATAGTATTTCTAATAGTATTTATTTATTATGAAATAATTTTATTAAGAATTATTTTTATTTACATAAGTTTTACTTATTATTATTTATTTAATAATTATTTTATTTTAATAAAAATATTAAAATAAAAATGACTTTACATAATAAAAGCTAATCAAGTTTAATGCAGTCTCCTTATACTATATTAAGTGGGCTAGTGGTCATTGACTTTGGGTTTCACCTTGACCTTGACATTGTTACTAGATAGACTATTTGGTGTGGCTTTTTCATGTTCACATGAAACAAGGATGATCGTACCATCAGTTGGTTTCACAATAACTCAACTCCCAGCATCCATCTTCACTTCAGTTTAGTCGTTTTGAAATTGCAAAAGAGATATGGGATCATCTAAAAAAATCATTACACCATGTTTTATATATCACGTCAATATTAGTTGTCGAAAGAATCAGGCCAAACTATGTCTGACTTCCTTGTTCATAGAGGCTATTTGGGATTGGTTGACCTCCTTTGAACAAACTTTGTGATGCAAATGACGCTAAGAAATATGAGTATTGATGGGTGAATATTTTTGTAAATATTTTCACTTTAGCACTATGTAATATTGATACATTTTGTGCATGGTTGCCACCATTTTGAAAGGAATTTAATTTGCTTCTCTTTGTGCATAATGTGTGAATATTGCTCTAATTACACCCATTTTGTGAAACAATCTAAGTTTTGATATCTCTATCAATTTAACTACACTTGTAAGAGATTGTGAATTGTAGGGAGTTTTTGGTGTTCATGCATGGAGTTTGAAGAGGAACTTGGAACATGCTTGGAGATTGGAGACTCAAGGGAAGATTGAAAGCAAGAAGAAAAGCTCAGAAACCAAGTCTATAATAAGGAACTATCCTTGAAGGAATTTCAAAGTCCAGGAAAAGCCACCTCATTGTAGCGAACCTGACTCGCTATAGCAAGGCTGTGAAGAAGCTAAGAGCCCTAGGAAAAAGTCAACTCATTGTAGTGAACTTGCCTCGCTATAGCGAACCCACCTCATCATAGCAAACTGTAGTCACTATAGCAAGCCTATGGCGAGGAACGCCTACTTTAGCAAAGACCAAGCTTGCTCTAGTGAGCATTGTTGTTTCGAACCAAAATTTCAAAATTTGTACTTTTTAGCCACCTAGGCCCTATTTAGCAAAATTTGACAAGGTGAATTTCACCCCATTCATTCCATTTTTGGCAAAGTTTTATCTTTCGCCTCCTCTAAGAATTCTTACTTCTCCCTCTTGTTCCTCTATTGAAGAATCTCAAGTTTTCATCATTCTACAAGATTCTCTTTTTTTCCTTTAGTTTTTCTGCACTCTTTTTGTTTGTGAATCTTATAATCTTCATTATAGAGGAGTAGTTTTTGTACGAGCTCAAGGGTTTTCAAGTGCTAGGGTGTATGTTTGAGACAATGAGCTTAAATGCAACTTGCTTGGTTTCCTTCATTCCTCTTATTACTTGTGTGATTTTTATATTGATTGATGTAATTATTGCATGAGTATACTCTTCATTTTTCATATCTTCCATGATTGTATTAGATGTGAGTGACTAAGAATGTTGATTGAGTTTAGCTAATTGATTGATTGGTAAAACTTAAGCAATTGGAGGAATTGGGATTAGTTTTGTCAAGAAACTAGGCTAATGCATTTGAACCTTAAATTGGCATATGCATGTATGAGAGGCTTATGATTGCAATTACTTCCACATTTAAGTCAATTGTTATCTCCACTAGTGACCTTGAGTCTCTCCACCACCCTAGTTATTGTCTCCACTATTGACCTTGAGTCTATCCTTAAACAAATTCTTTCTCGTCTTAGTGATATCTTTACTAGTTTATCCACCACCTCAGGTAATGTTAGATGGTATTTTGATTTTGCTTGTTCCCACCATGTGACTTTTCTATCTCACATTTTTCCTTCATTGTCTACCACAAATGTTGCATCCTCTATCCATACTGTTGATTGGCCCCCCCTATGCACATGAGTCATGAAGGCTGCATCTTCGCATTCAATCTTACTTTGCCTAATCCATATCTTATCCTAAAATGAATTCCAACATTATCTTTGTAGATTAGTTATGTGATCTTGGTTATGACATCATATTTTCTTCTTCTAGTGGGTGTATGCAAGACCTGACAAGACAAGTCACTAGGACTAAATGTAAGGTTGGAAGACTGTTGAGCTCACTGATCTTCATGTTCCTTCTGCATCAAATCTCTGTGTTTCCTTTATCCTATCTTCCCTCCAGCTATGGTATTAACATCTTGCTCATAGGTCCCTTGGAAAAATGCTTCCTCTCATCTCTACAGGAACCTTGGGATCTATTAGTAATGGATCTTTTAACGTATTTTATGTCAAACTATGAAACAACCCGCTTTGTCTTTTAATAACATGCATTGATTTCTGATTCACCTTTTGATCTTGTGCATTCAAATGTTTGAGGATTAGCTTCCTCTATAGGAGGGTCTTGCAATTTTGTGAAATTTATTAATGATTACTCACTTTTTACTTGGATTTATTTAAAGAAGAATCGTCATGAATTGCCTTAGATTTATATGGATTTTCCACATTGATTGAAACACAACTTTATAAAATAATTAAAGTTTTTTGTTATTATAATGTAATGGAATATTGAGACACAAAGCTTATAACTTTTCTTGCTGGATAGGGAACTACATTTGATTTTTCTTGACCTAGTACCTCTCAACAAAATGGTTGTGCTAGAGAAAATATCATCGTATTCTTGACTCTGTTCGTGCTATGCTTATTTTTTCCTCGTCTTAAGCTTGCTTGGGGTAAAGCTATCCTGATTTTTGTCTTGTCATCAATCATCTTCCATATTCTATCCTTGGTAATATTTCTCATTTTTGAGCATCTTTATCATACTCCTCTAAACTATAATTTTCTCAAAGTCCTTGGTGGTGTTTGTTTTGTTCTTCTCCAATTGCATGTACATACTAAACTTGAACCTCGTGCTTGTTTTTGTTGTCTTCTTGGCCATAGGACATAACATAAAGGATATCATTGTTGGGGTCCCATATCCCACTTATTCGTATCTCATGTCATGTGATCCCTCTACCTAGAGTCATTTCTTCGCTAACCTTTCTGTTAACCTTTTTCTAGTGACATATGCAGGTACTTCATGTCAGCTTATAGCCCATTTTGATGCTTCAACGGCTCTTGATGACCTAATTCTAGATGTAGATTCTATATTTGCTACTGAGAATAAGTCTAATAATTGTTGGTTTAACTATAAGGTTGAAAACTTCCCCAAAACCAATTCCTTATTGTTGGTAAGCCCTTGGCAAACAACCTGGCCTTACTTTTTAATACTGTCATCTAGATTTTTCTTGATACAAAATACCCAATTGCAACCTTTTGCTTGCCTATTTGGTGGGAAGGGAACAAGGGATGTTAGTCTTTTGAAGGACATTAAATTTCTCCTACATTTTTTAAAGTAGTAAGGGCTACCTAAGGCTTGTAGGACAGTTGTAGGCTCAATATGAAACAATTCAGGGAGGAAAGGACTAAATTTGAGTTAGCATTCCACCATGGAGATAGCAATCACGTGGCTCCATCGCCTGGAGGAAGAGGTAACCATAACGAGACTTCTTGCAGTGGTGGCAGCAACACTACCCGCCATGGGAGCTGCCAACAAGAAAAGCTTTAATCCCTTGGTGATGTCCAGCTCTATTTGAACCGTAGTGATGACAAGGGGCGATCCTCCACTGGTTTTAGTCTTCAGTGGCAGTGAGAGGAAGGAGGTGTCAACAGTCGAAGGAGTGCGTTTGTAGGAGATGAAGCAGGTACGTTTGGTTCAACATGGCATTACACCATCCAAGGCTAGGAATTGCGTTTTCGGCCAAGCCCAATTGGCCAATTATCAAAGCCTATTTCTCCTAGTGGAAGATATGTGAAGTTTTCTCGTACTAGATCATGACCAATTCGAATTTATTTCCACCGTTGAAACAAGAAAGCCATATTGGATTTGGTATCATGGACTTTATTTTAAAATATGAGATTCATGAGGAATTTTTTTTTTTTTGTGGTTTAGAATGGGAATAATTGTTTTCGAATTCATTGTTCCTTTTTGAATAAAAAATAATAATTTTGACCAAAAATAAAAGAAACATATTTGTAATTAGGATTTAAAGTGTATTTTTAGCAACTTTGAGAACAAAGTTGATTTGAAGGGAGGGTATTGTAACAAATATAGTGCTATAATAGGTATAATGAGCCTAAATAGCCCAATTAGTAGACCTAGTTATTGGGAAAATAGTATAAATAAATATATTAGTAATTTTATTGGATAATTGACACGTGAAATGTCCCTTCAGTCTCTCTTCTATTCTATTCCCTCTAATTTCCTCCTAGTTCTATCATTCTCCTATCTCAAATCCCTATTCCATTACATATTAATTCTTTTTTTTGGTTTTTGGTCCGTATTAATTCTTTGATTAGACACCAAGATAAAAATTATTGGGCTTTGAAGTTCTACATCAAGAAGCAATTCTTAATTGTTTGATGGACAATAAGTCTTTGATTGCTCATGTCGCTAATAACTAAATACTTTCAATATCGTTGTAAATTACAAAGTGATAATATTTTTAATTGAGGTAACTGCTATATCTCAATTAAAATATTTGACTAATTAATTAATAGATATTTTGTGCTGAATAATTAAGTGAGTTATATTTTGAGGAAGAATTAATATTCAAATTAAAACTGCGGAAGAATATATTATTGATCTATTTCAATTGGTTTTCAATATTTAATTAGTAAGATAAAGAATGAGGTTAATGAAAAAAACAAAATATTTCTATCCACAGACTAAGCCTTTATTCAAGTGATTTTGTTAGCACACTAACACTAATTTGGGGCATTTAGAGAAATTATTCCCGACCAAAAAAAAAAAGAACAATTCATTAAACTATATATTGTTCTCCAAATTAAAATAGTTATTTAATCTACTGAGGCTAAGCCCGTTAACTAAAAATACGTTAGCTTATTCACCAGGAAATAAAAAAGTTAACTGATTAGAAATATAATTGTTAAAAATTGTCAACAAAATCGAAGAATAAAGAGCAGACGCTTGAATAATAAATAAGAAACAAATAAATATTATAATGAAATCATTTAAAAAAATTTAAGCATTTTAAAGTGAATTATGTCTTTAGAATAGCAAAACATAATTCATAAAAAAATAGCAAAACATAATTGAATGATGATCACTAAAAGAATAAATGGAATTAATGATGTCTCATCAAGTTTTATAATTAGTATTTATGTTTTTAAAAATTTTGTTAAAAAGGAAGTAGATATTTTTTTTTGTCCTCATATTCTAAAGTTGACATCAATTTTAATTTCAAAAACTTTTTATATGAATTTAGTCCTAACAATTTGAAATTTGATATCAATTAAATTATTACATCAAATTATCAATAATTTTTATTATAATCATTTGTTTTCAAGTCAATGAAGTCGAAATTGAATTGTATTCTAATTAGTCGAGGAAGATACATAAGCAACATAGCTCAACCAATTACAATTATTTATAACGAAATTGTTGATAATTTGGGAAAATAATAAAATTTATATCAAATTGTAAAGTGTTAGAATTAAATTAATTAATTTCTAAAACAATTTTTAAGACTAAATTGATATCACATATTAAGACCGAAGAAGACATTTACTCTTAAAAAAAAAATAGGAATCAGAAATTCCAAATGTGCTTCATAGTATGTTTGTTTCAGCCTTTAAAGAAAATGATTTTAAAACTCAAATATGAGCATTCTGATGAGATCTTCGGGGTGAAAAATCGTTTTTGTATTTAAATAATTTTTAAAAAATAATTAGAATCATAAAAAAAATTAGTTTTTCAAATTTTGGAAAAATAATTTTTAATTACATATAAAATTTAAATTTCATAATCATTTATTCAAAATCTAAAACAAATACACCCAATCAAAAAATTTTAAAATATATAATTTTTTTAGACTACTCTTTTAGATTCTTTTAGAAAAAGGTTAAAAATATAATTTTTAAAATTATGATTATTTTTAAAAGCTTATCCAAATATATAAAAAATAAATTTATTTTTTACGAAGAAAATGATTTTAACCTCCCAATAAAGCTCATCCAAACACACCTAAGACAAGTTGACGTTTCATCAAATTGGATTCTTTTACATTTTGGCCGTAGGAACTAGGAATCAAATTAAATAGGCGTCACCTACTTCACATTTGTTTAAGGGAGGTCGTGGTTACAGTGTAATTATATTAAGCCTTTCTAACCACTTCTATAATCTGATCACAAGTCACAAAAGCTTGCACAACTCACAACAGAAGACCCAAAAGGCCAGGACCCAACAGCAAGCAAGCAAAGTAAAAAGTAAAAAGACAAATGATATTTAAACATTCAAAAGTGAGATATCTATGATCTTTGGATGTAATTTTGATCCACTCATCTCACTTTTTCACCACATTCAAAGGCGAAAAAATGGACGTCCCACTAAAACATCCACCGGAAGTTCAAGTAGCAATACTCCGTGAAGAAAACATACCTTTGAGCAGCGGACGATGGCGACCAGCAAGGTTCGGTTCAGCACCAAAGGCAACCTTCCCTCTCTTTCTGTCCTAGTTTCCCTTCGTTGCCGCTACGTTTGCGTTCTTTTTCCTTTTTCCCGGTAAATGGACAACAAAGAAAGAAAGAAAAGTCGAACAGACGGTAAAAAATTACTCAGACAATTAGCACGCAATGTTGCCAACCAGTCCACACACACACACTTGTTCGCTTATCTTAGCACCTGCTGTGCTGAGCTTGAACACACCAATCCAATTCCAAACTGAGGAGCTGCCTAATATATGGGTCATTCTCACCTGCATTTGAAGGTCAATACCTTCACTGCAATCATTTCTATTGGCCAATGATAAACGAACATGTGCATGTGTACGCGTGCACGCGTACAAATTAGTTTAATACAGTTTTTTTCCTTTATTTTATTTTAATAATCTTTTTATTTTTCACATTTTCAATTTTACATCAATTTGATTCTAATAAAGTTTTTAAATCAATTTCGGGTTTGTTCTTTTTTGGTTGGTTCTTTTGTTGAGCTTACTCCAAATGGTTAGTTGGTTCTTTTATCTTTTTTTCTAATTCAGGTGAAAAGATGAATTAAAAATAATCAAAAAATATGAAATGAAAAAATATTGTTCCCAATTAAGAATTTGGCCAAACCAATTCATAATAAAAAATAATATAAGTAAATAAAAAATAACTAAAATAAAATATTAATAAAAAATATTAAAATAACAAATAAAATAAAAATCACTTTACACTAGATATAAAAACAATCAAAAAATGAAATGAAAAAAACAAAAACACTGTTCCCAAGCAAAAATTCGGACAAATGAATTCATAATAAAAAATAATATAAGTAAATAAAAAAATAATTAAAATAAAATATTAATAAAAAATATTAAAATAACAAATAAAATAAAAATCACTTTACACTAGATATAAAAACAATCAAAAAATGAAATGAAAAAAAATATTGTTCCCAAGTAGAATTTGGACAAACCAATTCATAATAAAAAATAATATAAGTAAATAAAAAATAATTAAAATAAAATATTAGTAAAAAATATTAAAATAACAAATAAAATAAAAATCACTTAACATTAGATATAAAAACAATAAAAAAAATGAAACAAAAAAAAACATTGTTCCTAAGCAAGAATTTGGACAAACCAAATTCATAATAAAAAATAATATAAGTAAATAAAAGGTGTGATGTCAGCTAATAAGGGGAGTGAGTGAGTGACAGATGTGATGGTGATGGTTACGGTGTTTAGCAACACTTTAAATTTCAATTAACCATATTTATAAAATATAGTTAAATATAACTGCAGAATAGACATTGACTTATGATTGCAGGGCACTGGGCACCTATATAATGTCAAGTGTCAGACGGTAAAAACACGCCTGAGTGTACGGGGCCGAGTCATAAAACAGCCTCATGGTGTTTGTTGAATCCGATGCAGTATTATACTCTATTCATTCGTTAATTATACTCACTTTAGAAAAATAAATTGTTCTATATTGATTATCATTTTAGTATTTTAATAAAAAATTAATTATTTTATACTGATTTTATCTCTCATTGATAGGTAGAAAGCCCAAAAAGAATTTGATAGGTACTTTATACTCTGCTTGAGTTACGAGCGGTGCGATAAAGGGCAATTTAATAATTTAAATTTATTTTTTAAAAATCAATAATATTGATGTATTTTTTACTACCAGTTGTAAAAGCTTAAACGACTAGAATTAGATAATAGAGGGAGTAATAGTTAGGCAAGACCTGAAAAGTCAATGTGTGTAGAAAATGAGTTTCTCGTGATGGTGTTGGAGTCACTACGATATGAATTTTATTTTATAATAATTATCAATTTTTAAATTTTTTATATTTTAAAATATATGTCCATTTATAATATATGTTGTGACCGCAAGAAAAAAAAAAAGTGAGAACCACTATATACCTTAAGTGGTGTAAATCACTATAGTTCCCTCTCTTTCTTTTTACTTTTCTCTTCTTTCTCCCTTGAATCATTTTTCCCATAACCCCCGTCCCTTCTTCCTCTTCACTTCTTTCTCTCTTCTTTTCCATTCTCTCTTTTCTTCTTCTTATCATAAAAAAAAAAATATATCACCACCATCTCCATCATCATCATCTCCTCCTCCTCTTCATCACCTTCCATCGTTCTCTATCTCCCCATACCTCTATTTTCTCTCTAAACTCTATTAGAGAGCTTGAAACTTTTGGAAGGAATTCAAGTGATTTTCTTTATCAATTCTACTCTCCAAATGATAAATTAGCTTCTAAATTACTCTATTTTATTATTAGAGCTTCTAGTTAATTTAGGATTAATTTTAATGCTTCTTAAACCCTATAATTTGGGGTTTTTGTTGACTTGGGGCTAATTTATGTAAATTGATGATATTGTTAGTTTACAAATATTAATATTGTCTTATTCCTAGAGTGATAGAGTAATCGGGCATCAACACTTGAATTGATGGCATTTGTGGAGTTGATCTTCGGTTCTTTGAACCACTAGTTGTGAGTAGATAATGTATTTGTAGATTACTTTATGAATAATACATTTTGATTATTAATATAAAATTATATGAGCAGTTGAAAGTATGTCGATAAGAGAAAATAAATTATTTATCAAAAATGATGCTTTATGTTTAAAAATATAATTTTTCATTTGGATGCCAGAATTTGATTATTATGCTTATTTAAATATTTTTAGTCAAAATATAACGAATATTGAATATTAGAACATCTTATGTTAATTATTAAATTTAAGTTTATTTATGTTGTAAAAATATTCTAAAAGTGGAATGTGCATAATTTTGAATTAAGTTGGGAAATTCCATAGTCAGAACCTATAGTTAACGGTGGCGTTAGCCTCGGTGCACCATGAGAAACTCTAGTTAGCAAGTGAGATATAACCCGCATAGTAGCAGCTATGTTTGGACTTGTATATGGCTATGTGCCAACTCCAAGCAGGTGTAGTGCTAATCCACACATGACTTTTAGTCATGTCTGGACTTGTATATGGCTACGAGCCAACTCTAGTTAGCAGTGTGGTGCTAACCCGCACATGACCTTGGGCCATGTCTGGACTTGTTATTGTTCTACTTTGGATAACTCCCGTTTATGTTTAGATTTGCATGATTATGTAAAGCTATGTTATCAAGAAATCTCAAGTTATGACTAGAATAATACTTTTATGAGTACATATACATTATTATGTGTATATTGTTTTACTCTTGCATCTAGTAAACTATAGATATCCTATCTCCCATTAAGTTGCAAAACTCACCCGTTATATTCATTTTTTTTAGATAGTGTGGTGTTGATTCTAGTATTCCTCGACACAACCTTAGTAAATTTAAGTTGGTGAGCCTTTTTGGTGGGAACTCTTATTGTGTTTCAATCTATAGTTGTCAATTGCAGCATATGTCACAGGGTTTTTGGACTTATATAATGGTTATATTTGAGAACTGATGACTTAGCTATATAGATTATGTTATGGAAATTATTTGTAAACTTACTATGATTTTATGTTTTGAATTATGTTTTCTATTATGTTTAATAGAATATGAAAATAACTTTGGTATTATAGCTTAATTATGCTGAGATATTGCTATATCCTGGAAAGACACATTCTAGAATGTTTGATACCCAAGTGTTTGGATTTAATTGAGAATATTGCAGGTTGTATTTTATTTGGAGAATGTTCAAAAGAAAGGAAATTTTTCGTTTTCCTAGAAAATAATGTGTTAAGACTTCCTGGAAAGGTGTTCCATGCACCGATTATGACCTAAATTGGGTCATGACAATATATAAATAATATTTATTTTCTTATTTATATCATTAATATAAATATATTAGTTAAATGTTAAATATATTTATAAAGATGAGTAATAATAATTAAATAAAAATAATTTTATTTATTTATATAATTCTTTATATTTATTAAGATTTTTTTTATTTTTTTAATATATTTATTATTTAGTTTCTGATAATTATTGTAAAAGAAAGAGTATATTGATTTGTTTATTTAAAAGATGCGAGTCACATTCATTCCGAACACAGGGAAGCCAATAGCTGTTCTGAAAATGTGAACATCCTTCTTTGAGCAGCTAATAACGATGCTCTGGCCCATATGTGGTCGTAGTAAGCGGGACGCTGCTTGTTCTACACCTTGACTTTGGGCATTGTTGTTGGATAATCAATTTGGTGTTGTGGTTGCTTCACATTCACATGTGGTCATTCAGAGTAGTAGCGTGCGCAGTACTATCTAGGCATCATTGCAATTTAAGATGGGCACGTCAGATTTTCATTAATTATTTGAATATCACTGAGAGTAAAACACCTTAATAATTCTATTTCGACACCTATGTTTTGAGGCCTCATTCAGAGATTTATTTTATTATTACTAGATAAAATTATAATCTATACTTATTTTTATTTATTTATCTCATCCAATAATAATAAAATAAATATTTATGTAAAATGTCTAAAATTAGGTGTTAAAATATTATTATTGTAAAACATCCATTAACCAAGATTAAAATGATGAAAATTAAAATCCAATTCTCAACATGACAAATGATAAACATGCACTGTAATTGAAATTAGGTGTTAGAATTACCTGAATGGAAGAGTTTGATGAATTCATGATGAGCACTTCCTTTCCCTGAGAGAAAATCAAACTAGAGAGATAACTCCTCCTATCATCCTTCAGTTGCACAAAACGTGTTCTGTCCGTCTCAATGGGCAACATCACACTGATTAGGTTAGGAGGGGCCTCCCAGTTAGTAACAAAATGGGCCAAATCTGCCCATTATAGCTCTAAGCTCAATAACAGCAACCAGAACTCATATCCATTAACAAAAAAATTATCACAATAAGCCCAATACAATAATTAATCAGAAAATTGGACTAAACAACATGGTTTAATATTTTGGCATCTAATTAATCTGGCATCAAATTAAATTATAACAAAATTGATTTATGCCAGTCCACACACATAGGATTTCCAACATTCTCCCACTTAGACAACATAAATCAAAACATTATATTATTCCAAATTAAACAACAATATGTGGCCACAACAAGATGCCAAAATAAGCCAACATAAACCACAAAAAGGTCCAAAATGGAACTATAAGCATCTCAACAATGCAGAAAAATCATATTCGAAGGAATTGTGATATCATACATTACAAGACACTTATATCCCGTGACCCAACAACAAAATGGAATATGAATAAATGGGAAAGCACAACAAAATGACATGCCAAAGTTTGAAAAAAGTGCGGTTTCCCAACAAAATGGCCCAAGCATCCGCCCAAGATGCCATATAAGATTCAATAAATCTTATCACAATAACAAGATTAGACTGAGTCCAACATGTCTCCACAATATGCCATCACAATGTATAAATATATAATAATAATTGTAATAACTAACCTAAGAATAAACATATGGTAATTTCAATATTATTGAATATCTCAAATATCACAAATATGAGGTCATAACAAAACATAAACATGAACTCCCACTAATCCAAAACATCAAAAAGACCTCACTACACCCATACGGGTTATATGATCAACAAAAGCTTTAACAGTTATGCCTTTTGTTAAGGGGTAAGCAACATTAAGCTCTAGGATATGCTCGACACGAGTTTTAAACTCCTGAATCTCTCTCTCACAAACATAAACTTTGTGTTAAAGTGTTTTGTTCGCTTTGAGCTCTTATTATTAGAGAGAAGCTCACCACGGAGAGTTGTCACAATATATGGTCAGAGGCCTAGAGATACTCTCCACAAAATCAAACTCAGCAATAAAGTTCTTCAACCATATTGCTTGACGCGTAGCCTCATAACAAGCTATATACTCGCTTCCATGGTTGATGTAGCTGTAAGAGTCGTTGACACTCTTCCAAGAGATAGCTCTTCCAGCTAACATGAATACATAACCTGATGTGGACTTATAATCATCTGGACAACCACCATAATCAGAATCATAATAACCTGTTACCTCAAGATGATCTGACCTCCTGTATGTAAGCATATAGTCTTTGGTACCTTTCAGATACCTTAAAACACGTTTGCAGCCCAATGTGCCACACCAGGTTTACTCAAGTATCTCCCAAGTACACCAACAACAAAAGTAAGATCAGGACGTGTACAAACTTGAGTATACATAAGGCTGCCAACAACAGAAGAATAAGGAATTTTCTTCATATCTGTCATTTCACTTTCAGTCTAAGGACATGGGCATTAGAAAGCTTCTCACCCTTTTGAATGGGTGCAACACAGGGCTTGCAAAAATACATATTGAACCGGTTCAAGATTCTATCAATATATCCTTGTTGAGATAAACCAAGGATACGCGAGATCTATCACGGTGAATCTCAATGCCCAAAACAAAAGATGCATTACCAAGATCCTTCATATCAAAATGAGTTGTAAGCATCTGTTGGTCTTATTCAGAAAACTCACATCATTCCTGGCCAAAAGGATATCATCAACATAAAGAACAAGAATAACAAATTTTCTCCCAATATTCTTCAGATAAATGCACTGATCAACTGCATTTCCTTAAAGCCAAGAGAGCTTACAACATGATCAAACTTCAAGTACCACTATCTAGAAGCTTGTTTCAAATCATAAATGGATCTTTTTAATTTGCAAACGATGTGCTTCTTACCACTTTCAACAAAACCATCAGGTTGATCCATATAGACATCCTCAAATAGATCACCATTCAAGAATGCTGTCTTAACATCCATCTGATGAAGCTCTAAATCAAAATAAGCAACCAAGGCCATCACAATGCGAAAAGAGTCTTTAGTAGAGACAGAGAGAACCTCTTTATAGTCTATGCCTTCCCTCTGGTTATACTCTTTAGCAACAAGCCTAGCTTTATACCTCCCTATCTCTCCTCTAGCATCACGTTTGGTCTTAAAGACCAATTTGCAACCAACAGGTTTGCAACCTTCAGGCAACTCCACCAAATCCCAAACATCATTCTTTCGCATAAAAGCCAATTCATCCTCCATAGCAACCAGCCATTATGAACTATGGGGATCAGAAATGGCTTCATGAAAGGTAACTGATCAGAATCCTCAACAGAAGCATACTCATGTTCCTGCATATAAACAACATAATCTCTGAATCTAGTAGAAGTAGATGTAGGAACACACTCAGATTGCCTCAATTGAGGCATAACAATATCTGGATTTTGAACATCATGATCATCATGTGAATGAACATCAGCATTAATAATGGGATCAGTGGCTTCATCATGAGTGACAACAGCGGGCATGGACTCGAGCAAAAGAGCAATAGGTCAGGAATAGTGACATGCTCTTCTCTGAAGCTAACAACACGCGGCTCCTAAGTTGTAACCCGTTCTGTATCGTTTTCAAAATAGACTGCACGATCAGACTCAACAACTCTAGTGGTATGAGTAGGACAATAAAATCTAAAGCCTCTAGAGCTTACACAATATCCTACAAAGAAACCACTAATCGTCTTAGGATCAAGCTTCTTTATTTCTGAATTGTAGAGTCTAACTTCTGCCTTACA
This sequence comes from Dalbergia oliveri, assembly GCA_030441495.1. Classification (NCBI taxonomy): domain Eukaryota; kingdom Viridiplantae; phylum Streptophyta; class Magnoliopsida; order Fabales; family Fabaceae; genus Dalbergia; species Dalbergia oliveri. The sequence goes on along the minus strand of JAMLFY010000005.1, from coordinate 19,385,647 downwards.
ACCCTAGACACGAAAATGCTTCAGAGTAGGCCTCCTCCTTGTCATAAGTTCATATGGAGTCTTTGGAGCTGACTTACTTGGCACATGATTTAAAACATAAGCTGCTGTCTTCAAAGCTTCTCCTTATAAAAAATCAGGAAGAGTTGAATGGCTAAGCATACACCTAACCATCTCCATGAGAGTACGATTTCGCCTTCAGCGACACCGTTTTGTTGCGGAGTGCCAAACATAGTGTATTGTGCCTCAATACCACAAGCTTGCAAAAACCTTGCAAAAGGACAGGATTCCTCCAGTTTCATCATACCTTCCATAAAATTCACCACCTCTATCAGATCTTACACACTTAACCCTGTGCCAAATTTCAACTCAAGAGCTTTAAAATTCTTAAAAGCATCCAAGGAGTCTGATTTCTCACACAACAAATCAATCCAGCCAAATCTTGAGAAATCATCAATAAAGGTGATGAAATATCTAAATCCTCCCAAAACAATGGGAGTAATTTGCCCACAGATATCTGTATGAATCAACTGCAATATACCTTCACTCTTACCAACTCTTTTCTTCCTGACGCCGCAGTGAGCTTCCCTTTCACACAATCAATACAAGTATCAAAATCTGAGAAATCCACACTATGAAGAATGTTCTCCTTGATCAATCTCTCCATCCTCTCTCGGGATATATGTCCCACCTCTTATGCCACAACATAGAAGAATTCTCAGCTTTCCACGCTTTTTCCCAACAACATTATTAACATTGGAATGTCGTTGTTCAAAAGAGAAAGGTCGAGATCCAACATATACATGCCATTCAATTTAACACCATAGCCAACAATAGCAGATTCATAATATAAAACAACTTTATTAGATCCAAAATGGAAAGAGTAATCACATTCATCCAAAACTGAAACTGAAATCAAATTCCTTCTCATAGAAGGTACACAAACAGTGTATTGTAAAATCAATTCATGTCCACTACTTAATTTCAAGGCAACTACTCCTATATGTTCTATTTTGACATTCATCCCATTTCCAACTTGCAAAGACACCTCCCCTTCATTTGGCCTTCTCCTGGTTTTGAGCTCCTGCATAGATTTTACAATATGAATGGTTGTGCCAAAATCTAACCACCAAGTATGAGATGGGACATCAACAAGATTAGATTCAAAACACACTAGAGCTAGATGAATACCTTGCTTTTTCTTCTCTAGCCACTTTTTAAACTTAAAACGTCAATTGTTTGTGTCCGAACACATCACAAAACTTGCAGGTACCATTAAATCTCCTTTTACCACCAGATGATTCACCATCTTCATAAACTCAGGAGGCCCAAACTTATCACTCCCCTTCTTCTTGAATTGAGGCTTACTACTCTTTCCCTTAAAATGCTTCTTCTTCTTGTCATGACTTTTATGGGAAACCAACTGAACAACTTGAGCTTTACCCTTCTTCATAGTTTGCTCCTCCTAATTAAGAATGACTATGAGCTCTTCAATGGACCACTCTTCCTTTTGTGCATTATAAGTCTTCAAAATATCAAATTCAGAAGGAAGAGAATCCAACACCTGCCAAACCAAAATCACTTCCCAATTCTACCTTCATGGATTTCAACTTGTTGTACCAGTTGGTGAGCTTCATAGCATGCTCACGAACACCAGACACACCATCATATCTAGTCTTTGTCAGCAAGGAAAGATAGTAAGCCTTCTCGTCTTATCAAATTTCTTGAACTTCTTGCCCACAAACTCAAGAAACTCCTTAGCATGTTCGTCTCAGGAACATTATCTTTGATGGTCTTGTCCATAGTAAACTTCATGGTCATCAGACAAACTCTATTAGAATGAGCCCACTTATCATGTTTTGCAATATCAAGGCGGAAGAATTAGGTGTGGGAACTTCAGGCTCATTCTCAGTAAGGGTAGCATCAATGTTAGAAATGGCAAGGAATAACTTAACAGAATCAGCCTAGTTCTCATAATTTGTTCCATTCAGCTTTGGTAAAGAGTTCATGTTCATAGGCAAAGTTGAAAAGTTTGTACATTAATGGGAGATTTTTATCAAGCATATCCAACAAAAGAAATAGAGCTTATGACCACAATAAAGTTATCTCATGCAAATGCAATTCAGAAGGGTCCGAATTACAATGCATAAGTTAACTCCCACATTACAGAAAATAATTATATTCTTAAAGCTAATATCGAGAGGATACTGAAAACTTTAAAATATAATTACCAATCATCAAGAACTATTTCAATAAAGACAAACCGATAGGGTAGGTGCATTATTAAAATAATTCCTAATGCCACATTAGTAACAACAATTTTTTTTAAATAATAGTATTTTATCATAATTCGTCTCACGAAGGCAAGTTCACAACTATGAAAAATACCCAACAACAGTACAAAATGGTCTAAAAAGCATATCTCATAATTATATATCACAAAATTTTATAATAGCAATAAAACATAATCTCAATAATTAATAATACGCACATAATAAAGCACAAAATTATTTAATTGACCAAATGATATCAAAACTGAGAATATACTTAACATAATGTGCCAACAATGTTAGAAATATGCACAAAAAATTTCAGACCACAATTTGGAGAATACCTAATATTTTTAAGCAATATATGTAGTGGAAAATTAACAATAATTATTTTGGTCCAGAAAATTAATTAAAAATTACTAATAATTCAAAAAAATTAAAGGACCCAAAATTAAAAAAAATTGGGCCAAACGGGCCTGATGGCCCGCAGCGCACGCGCTTGGGCCGTGCATGGGCTTGTGCGAGTTACTGTTCATCGTCCCTTAATGCGGGTCCAGAAACGGTTTCGCGATGACAAACCCGAAACGGGTTGAAAGCCATATCTCTCAATTCTCAACCAAATCGAGTGATTTTGGTGTCTATGGATTCCTCTTTCATGCTCTACAAAACCCATATAATTTTGTCTAGAATAATAGCCTATAAAGTTTCAGAAAATTCTGTGAAAAACCAAGTGGGTAGGCTCTATTTTTCGTGTTTCTCTCTCAATACTCAATGAAATTTCATGATTTTTGTGTTAATAGGTTCGAAATTTCATCTCTATAAAAGTCCTAAGTAATCGAAGCAATTTCTCACATATATGGCTTAAGGGTTTTTTGAATTGAAATCGGGGTTTATGTTTGAAAATAGGATTTTTTGAAGACGAAACTCTCTCTATACACTAACCATTTTCTAATCTTTATGTCGATTTATTCAGAACAAAATCATTAACAATAGCCCTCAAACAATTTTGAAAATAATCATTTAAATCGCAACATCTGAATTGGTGTATTATGGTTCATATGACATACGAAAAATCATCATTAACATCTAATTTGAAACACTAAAATCATTGTCATATCAGAATTGGTAAGGCTCTGATACCACTTGATGAAAATTAAAATCCAATTCTCAACATGACAAATGATAAACCTGCACTGTAATTGAAATTAGGTGTTAGAATTTAACGGAAGAGTTTGATGAATTCATGACTGCGCTTCCTTTCCCTATGAGAGAAAATCAAACTCAGAGAGATAACTCCTCCTATCATCCTTTCAGTTGCACAAAACGTGTTCTGACTCTCAATAGGGTAACAACACACACTGATTAGGTTAGGAGTAGGGCCTTCCTAGTTAGTAACGAATGGGCCAAACCTGCCCATTATAGCTCAACCCAATACACAATCAGAACCCATATCCATTAACAATAAAATTATCACAATAAGCCCAATACAATAATTAATCAGAAAATTGGACTAAACAACATGGTTTAATATTTTGGCACCTAATTAATTTGGCATCAAATTAAATTATAATAAAATTGATTTATGCCAGTCCACACACATAGGATTTCCAACATAAAAAGGACCGACTCATTTGTTTTTTGCCAACCTTTCCTTCAAACCGTCTTCCTCCCTTATGCGCATTCAAAGCATATTTCTCTTTCGTTCATGGCACTCCAGCTAATTATCAAGTTAGAAAGTAAAATGAAAAATTTTATTATTAAATTAATAAAATAAAAAAGATTTCATTTTATTTTTATTGATCTAAAAATAAGATTTTCTTATTTTATTCTTTAAAGTAAATTTTTAATTTAGAAGATTCAAATTCATATTTATGGGTGCAATTTACTCCTTTGCACCTCTTCAATCAGAAAAATCCGAGCATTCTTCCATCCATTTATCCCAAAAAATAAAAGATAAATAATGCGGGTCCAGCCACAGTAATTGTTTAATTGAAGCCAGGGAAGTATTGAAAGTTTGGTTTCAAGCTTTGAAGCAATTGATGCAAAAGCTTGACTTTTTCGTTGCTTGAAGAAAATTGCAACGTGATGCATCTGAAGCCGAGTCATTAAAGAGGCTCATGGTGTTTGTTGAATCTGATGGAGGATTATACTCCCTTCATACTTTAAAATATATATATATATATATTTCATATTCATTGTCATTTCAACACTTAAAAAAAATTAATTATTCCTATTGATGGACACTTTATACTATGCTTGGATTACCTACTTAGTGAAGTGTGATAAAGGCTAATTTAGTAATTAAATTCATTTTTTTAATAAGATCAATAATATTTATGTGTTTTTTAATATGCATGCTAAAAGCTTAAACAACTATAATAAAGAAATTGAGGGAATAATAGCTAAGTGCGAGCTGAAAAGCAATATGTAGGAAATGAGGTTCTCGTGGCGATGGAGTCAATACGATACTCCCTTAGTATCATAATAACTATCGACTTTTAACCTTTCAATATTTTAGGACATATTTACATTTACAAATAAAATTAATCTTTTTCTGTTTATACTATATTAATATAGATATGTTAATTAAATATTTAATAAATTTATTAAAATAAATAATAATAGTTAAATAAAAATAATATTATAAATTCATATTATTTTTATATTTATTGAAATTTATTTTTATTTTTTAATATATATATATATATTATTTAATTTTTGAGAATTATTATAAAATAAAGGGGGTGCACTGATTTGTTTATTTAAAGATGTCAGTCACATTCATTATGAACACAGGAAGCTAAGAGCTGTTCTGAAAATGTGAACATCCTTCTTTTGAGCAGCTAATAAAGATGCTCTGGCCCATATGTCGCCGTAGTAGCTAAGCGGGGTGCTGCTCATTGACTCTGTATTACACCTTGACTTTGGTATTCCTGTTGGATAGTCTATTTGGTGTTGTGGCTGGTTCACATTCACATGTGGCTGCTTCACATTCACATTAGTGGTGTACGTAGTACTATCTAGGCATCATTGCAATCTATATGGTGTACGGCATGTCAGATTTTCATTAATTATTTGAAATAAATAACTTATTTAATTTCTTAAAAAAATTTATAAAATTATTTAATTCCTTAAAAAAAAATTAAATCTACTACCTTATAAAATTTTAATAATAGGATATATTAATTTTTCTATATATATTTGATTCTTTAAACATAATAAAATTACATATTGATATGTTAATAGAATATTTAGTGATACATATATCATTTAAAATGAAAAAGAGTTTAAAATGACTTATTTTTATAGTTAAAATTTATAACATGAGTTATTTAAATATCTATTATAAGTCATAAAGTGACTTATTTTATATAATTTTAGATATCAAAATGAGTATAATATATTCCAAAATAATTTCATTTAGCTTGTTTCTAACATTTTAATAGCATATCATTATTATGTTATATTATATGTGTAAATTCACTAATAAAAAACTAATAAAGAAATTAATATATCTATTATTTTTAATCTTAAAAAATTATGAAATTAATTGTTTCTTTAACAATAAAATAATTTGACATAAATATTTTAAGAGATTAAATAAGACACTCTCAATTATTTGAATATCACATGGAGTGAAACACCCAACAACCAAGATAAAAAAGGACCGACTCCTTTATTTTTTCCTCCAACTTTTCTCACCAGCCCGTCTTTCCTCCCTTATGTGCATTCAAAGCATATTTCTCTTTCGTTCATGGCATTGACTAGATCTGAATCATCTTAATTGAGATTACATTTTAAGTGAAAAATTTTATTTTTAGATCAACGAAATAAAACAGACTCCACTTCTACTATTACTTATTTAAAAATAAAATTTTTTAACTTTACTTTTTAAAATAAAATTTTCACTTTAAAATATCTAAATCCATATTTATGGTGGTGCTATTTACTCTTTTGCCCCTCTTGAATCAGAAAAATCTGAGCATTCTCCTATCGATTTATTCCAAAAATTTTAAAAAAATAACAAATACCATCCTTAAACTTTCTTGGAGTAACACTTAACCCATTCTTTTAACAAGATGACACTCCACCCTCTTCCAATTTGAACTAACGGCTCTATCAATTCGGTTAACGTATGGTCATCCCCTTTTTATGATGTTATTTTTGACTGTTTGTAGTATGAGGTGTGGGATCGACATGGGTAAGGTGTGTGATTTTCATCTTGGAAGAGAAAGGTTCTCTAGCTTTGGTAGTGTCTCCGGTGTGAAATCTTCCTAATGATCTTGGGTGGTTCACGATGGAGCAATAGAAGGAAATTTGTCTGAGGCGTTGTTCTTTAGGTACAAAAAGAGATAGGCCAAGTCTTCAACCAAGTTAAAAGAACAAAGTGAAGCAAGATAAAAAGGATCATACTTGTACCCATTACCATCCTCTTCCCCTTGGTCTGACTCTAAGCACACTCAACGCACAACCCTCAACCCGTGGCTTCGTCTTACTGCACAAACTATTGTTGCCTTAGCTAATTAGAGAAGCATTTTTCATCAACAATTCCTATTTCACTTTGGCCTCAATTTATGTTGCGAATAAGTCTTTTAATTTTTAACATATAGCTTCTCCTTATGCCTCATCGTTAGGTGTTGGGAATGGTCTTTTCAATAATAACATCATTAATACAAATTCCACACAAATTAAAGAACATCCCAGGAATTTAAAAGATATAGACCCTATCATCTGTTAACCCATGTGTTGATAAATTTACACATTCCATGAATTCAGAACCACAAGAATAAAAAATTTAAATTTAAAACTTGAGGGGGTCGTAGGAGTAGTTCACGTGTATTGGGTCTCTGGCAGGTCATTATGTGGAGGGTGGCGTGTAGTATGTGGCGAGATAGTGTCATGTTCGGTAAGTTGCAATGTAACGCAACAAGGTTGAGTTCATTGATGCGCTGTCTATGTTTCCTAAAGTTAGTAAAATCGTATTCCGACTAACTTGATATTTTTGTTTATGTTTTCTTGCTTCCCTTTTGGTAGGGTGAAGTTTTCCTTCTTAGTATCAAGATTGTGGTCATTTTGCTTTGACATATGGAGTGTTGGCTGAAGTATATTTTAGTTGTCAGGGTGTTGTTAACGGATATAACTGTGCTGTTATTGTCAATAGCAGGTTTGCTGACTTTGAAATATAATGTCTTTATGTCTTAGTTTTTTTTCTTTAGGATGTTGTATCATACTTTTACTTGTACTTTACTTCTCCTTGTAGGTTAAGCTTTCCTTCATAATTATCAAAAAAAAAAAAAAAAATTAAGGTTGAGTTCAGTGAATTGTTCCGGAAAAAACAGGCGCGCACAGGGTTAAAGAAATAATAAGAGCAAACGATCTGATTTTCTGTTATTTTCTTCAATTTTTCAATTAATTTTAAGTGAAGCAAAGTTAAATTCCTTATCAAATAAGATTTTATTGACGGTAGTTTTTGATAAACTACTTATTTATCTTATGATCAAAACAATAGTATGTTTCAACTCCGTTAAAAAACAATATGTTTTTTCTTAATATTTTTTTCGGTCAACTATTCTCAATTCTGTTCAGAGAAATTAAAAATGGGATAAGAAAGTAAAAGCTTGTTTTTGGTGGGCTTCGCTTTTTCATTATGAGTTCTGTTAATGTGCAACCTAATATTTTTTTGTTTCTTGGACTGGACCAGATCGGGTTCCTCACCCTCCAACTGGAAGATTCCTCTATTTATTAAGTGTTTCATATAACCGATTTGAGTTTGATACTCTCATAATTATTTGCCGATCAGTTACACTGCTCCCTCATAACTAGCCATTCGGTTACACCTCTCTGAGAGTCAACATATATATCTGCCAATCGACCCTATATATTCTTAAACATTCGATCATCAAGGCGTGTTCCAACTTAATTAACACAAAGCTTTAAACACTCAAAGTATCTTATATCCCCCAATCAGTCCGTTTTATTGGCTGACTTATCGGAAATCTTGTCTGGAACATTGGCACCATAGGACGATTCCCATGCATTATCTCTAACTGTGACAAAAATCAACACAAACCTTTCTTCTTCAACAAAACCCGTAGGAAAAGATGGGTGAAAGATATATTTGATGGACTTCAAGAATTTGAGCCATTGTGCTATATCTTTTTCCACTTCTCGGGATACATATGATAAGATTGGATGATGCTTGAATAGCAACCCCTTAAGATTCCGATTGGAATATTCCGATCCAAGTAAGTACACATTCCTGAAAACATTTTAGGTTTCTATTTGATCGATTTGTCCAGATTTTTAATTACAAGGAACACGTCGTCTAATCCACTCGGACACTTTTTGTTTTGAGAGTTGGTTGAATTATTCTCGAATTTATCATCCGCTGGGAAAGTTGGATATAAAAAGGATTTTCTTATTAAATATTTTGGCCCATGGTTTTTATTGGACATGGTCATATTACGGTAGATATTTTTCAGTGGACTTTATTAAGTATTGATCACATTTTCATGGCTGTTATTCATTCGTATTTCCAAGGGCATTATATGCAAGCATGTCAAATTATATAAAATAATAGTAATTAATTATTAGCCTTGTATGGAAGTCCGCTTTTCAAATAGCCAGTTTGAATATTTTGTGATATGAAATATTCCGATCGAAATATTCAACAACATTGGTTTAGCATAGATAAAAATGCTTTGGTCGTTGTTTTTCTTCACTTATAACATGCCGATCGGAAGCTCCTATACAGGACATCCACCCAAAACAGGTGTTCATGATTATTCCCGATCAGAAACTCCTATTTGAGATATCCACCCAAATTGGGTGTCGTCTTATCATTCATAATCGGAAGCTCCTATATGGGAAATTCACCCAAAATGGGGTGTAAAGTGGTTATTCCCAATCGGAAACTCCTATATAAGTAGATCTACCCAAACAGGTGTCAACTCATAATTCTTGATCAGAAGCTCCTATACAAGGAGATCCACCCAAACTGGGTGTCGACTTATCATTCTTGATCAGAAGTTTCTATAGGAAGAGATCCACCCAAAACGGGGTGTTGAGTGATTATTCCAATCAAAAACTCCTATTTGAGGATATCCACCCAAATTGGATGTCAGCTTGTCATTCCCGATCGAAAGCTCTTATACGAGGAGATTCACCCAAGACGAGGTGTTAAGTGATTATTCCCGATTGAAAACTCCTATACGAGGAGATCCACCAAATTGGGTGTTGCTGATAATTCATAATCGGAAGTTCCTATATGAGGAGATCCAAACTGGCTTGGGTGTTGACTTATCATTCTCAATTGGAAGCTCCTATACGAGGAGATCCAACCAAACTGGGTGTTAAGTGATTATTCCGATTGTAAACTCCTATACGAGGAGATTCACCCAAGTAGGTTGTCAATTGATAATTCACAATCAGAAGTTCTTATACAAGGAGATCCACCCAAATAGGGTGTTGATTGATAATAGCTGATGAGAAATTCCTATATAGGGAGATACACCTAAACGAAATGTCATGATTAGAAGTTCCTATTCAGTAGATCTACCCAATCTAGGTATGTCCAAAATTCAGGTCGTCAATTTTGGAAAATTTTCAATTATGACACCTAAAAGAGGTAGCTATCATATTTACCCCTAGAAGAGGTATTAAGAATTTTGAGTTATTAATTTTAGAAAATGTTCAATGGTAACACTTAAAAGAGGTGGTCATCATATTTATATCAAGGTGTTAAATTCCGATCAAGTAAAACAAAAACTTTCTCAACCATTAGACTTGGAATAGGTGGTCACAATCTTTAGACCTAGGAGAAGTGTTCATATTGTTTACACCTACAAGACCTAACAAAATTCCAATCGGATAACACATTACAAACAATGTTCTACCCAAAAAGTTTCAATATAAACTTTTATTTCATTCTCTTGATCAGCTTATTATTCTTTCATTTTTTCACCACTCACTAATACAATGCTATGGATCGAAGACTTTATATTGTGCAGGAATTATAGGAAATTATTTTTTTATTGTGTTTATAGAATTTAATATTAGTAAAATAAATAAAATGTGATTAGATCTAGGTTTATAATCTAAGAGTTTATAATTATTATAACATTTATTTTGATTTTCCCAAATTGCAAAATATATTTATTTGATAAAATCTGAATTTTTTAATTAATATTGTTGTTGGCGCGCATGGCACTATTATAAGTATGGGCATGGAAACGACTCTCATTTTTTGCTCCAATTCCAAATGCACTAGATTTTCCACTTTTAATGAGGTAAATTTATTTAATTTTTAATCTATTATTGTTAAAGTTGTCACATTTGGCATCGAGCACAGGATTTAAAGGACAAATTACTTAGAGATTTTGAAACTCTAAGACAACTTATTGACAACATGAGAAATCAGGTATAATATATAAAATATTTTCTGATATTTTGCAATATATTAATTTTTTAATATTTAATTGCGTATATCATTTTTTTTTGCTGATACAAATTGTATGGCGACCATACCGAGATGCTAATATTGATGCACTTATTCCAGATGATTTGCGAGCTAAACATCAACAGTGCTCGTGGTACCACTTTTGTGCTTTGAGATAATGGAGTGACACCTAGCTGATCACATTATACGACAATTTGGATATTAACAGACAATTCTTGCCGAGCCCTTGAATTTAACATGATATCATAATAAAGATTTAAGAGGCAAAACAAGTAATTGGAGAGTAAAATATGCACGTGGGTTGAAATGTGGGATAACTGAATGACAGAAGAATACAAGGTGAGCTCATTATTGATTATCACCTTTCCAATGGGTACCAAGTGTGATATGCTTCTCATACAATAGGTCCTCCACAATTGTCTGTCTCAGTACCCTTGTGGAAGAGAAAAGGTATCCCCATGAGCACCACCCACACAATGTAGATCAGGCTACTCAGAGGAGCAGATCATGTATTCCTCATCATGGAGCTGATCAGGTCCCTCCTCCCTATAGCACATCATGTGTCCCCCTCCACAGAGCACATCATGTGCCCCCTTTCGGCCTATTGGAATAACCCAATCCCTTGGTTTTCACAGGGTCAACATATAGCTATGGTGGAATATCCACCCCGATTATCATACGATCTGTTGGATACCATGGTGGATCAGATCCAGTGGACAGAAATGTCATGGTATAGAGGAATGTGTGATTTTCCCCATGGTGCCCAACCACCTAGATGGAGCTACCTTTTATTTCAATGTGCTACCACCTTATATTCAACAGATGCCACCACCTGCATAAAGTCCTCATGAACATATATTATTTGAAGGTTATGCTTTGATGACGAATGCGTCGTGGAGATGTTGATCCAAAGTTTCCAGGATCCAGACATCGAGTCAAAGGCCAGATCTTGAAGGTAAAGGTAGAGGATATGCAGATGGGGGAAATGAGGATGAGGGTGAGGGTGAGGGTGAGGGTGAAAGGGATAAGGGTAACGGTAAAGGTAAAGGAAAGGGCGAGGGCAATGACAATGACAATGGAGGTAGAAGAAGCCGGGCCAGCTTCAAGGGGAAAATAGTTGATTTCATTTATCGTAAATTAAGAAAAAAAAACCATGGCCGCTTGATAGGTATAGCCCATCACCATTTCAGCAAGAAGGGGAAGGGGAAATGGAGATAATGTATTTGTAGCTTTGTAATCAAATAAGTATTCTTTGTTGATGCACTTCTTATTATTATGTAATTTTTATTAGCATGTGTAATCCGAGAAAGCTCTAGTTATTAACATAATTGGCCCATTATTATTATATAATTTTTATTAGCATGTATAATCCAAGAAAACCTCTAGTTATTAACATGATTGGCCTAGTTATTAACATAATTGGCCCATTATTATTATGTAATTTTTATTAGCGTATGTAATCCAAAAAAAGCTCTAGTTATTAACATAATTGGCCCATTATCATTATGCAGCTTTTATTAGCATTTTTATTAGCATACGTAATCCAAAAAAGCTCTAATTATTAACATATATTCGATGGACTTCAAGAATTTGAGACATTGTGCTATCTTTTTCCAGTTCTGGGATACTACCACCCGCATGGAAGTTCTTGGTCCATCTTTTGTAGATAATTCGAGTGGACATAAAAAAAAAAAAAGGTAATGCTTGGACTATAGAAAATTAGAAATAGAGGTAATCTTGAAATGACTGACCATTATACTTTTTCACTATGTTAGATATTGTTTTTGTGATCCTATTCACAACTAGTGCTTCCTTTAAATCGATCGGACTGGATTAGACCGCAAGGGTTGGTTATCCAACAGTAAAAAACTTTCTTTTTCTGATCTTCATTTTTTTTCCCACAATTCTTATTAAAAGAAAAAAAGCTTTAGCTTAATGAAAACTAGGTCTAGGAAAAAATAATTAAACCTTAGCTAATTCACTTATGACTGAAGTTTCATATCGGTCGATCGGTTATGAAGTAATAACAACAAATACTTAAGAAGATTTATTTTTCATATTATTTAGTTTAGTTGCTACCTAAAACGTTCGAAAGAGAAAATGCATAATATCTTAACGGTTAATCTGACCACATAGATATGATAAGATTGGATGATGCTTGAATAGCAAGCCCTTAAAATTCCGATCGGAATATTCCGATCCAAGTAAGTACACATTCCTCAAAACATTTTTAGGTTTACATTTGATCGATATGTCCAGATTTTTTATTACAAGGAACACGTCGTCTAATCCACTCGGACACTTTTTGTTTTGAGAGTTGCTTGAATTATTCTCGAATTTATCATCCGCTCGGAAAGTTGAATATAAAAAGGATTTTCTCTTTAAATATTTTGGCCCATGGTTTTTATTGGACATGGTCATATTACGGTAGATAATTTTTAGTGGACATTATTGAGTGTTGATCATGTGGGGTCCAGCCATGATGAAAATTGAGAAGGTGGAGAAAGTTTTTCAAACTTTCAACAGTAAAATTTCGGTGAACGCGTGAAGATTTGGGTGCCGTGAGTTGCGCGAAGAAATTTTCTTCTGCAGTCTTCGCGGTGTATTTTCACACTGTGGATAACCTCTAAGTAGAGGTGGTTTGTTCATTCAATCATAGATCAGGCAGCGAAAAATTAGAGAGCTGCTACTGAGAGAGATTGTATTATTCTAGAAATTCAGCTCTGGTTGTCATTTTATTGAATTACTAGTCATTTTGATTGTTTAGAGAAGTTTTATAGACAATAATCATCACGAATGTGTTACCATGATGGAACTACCGTATCGTATCGGGATGTTAGCCCTCCCTTTTTCATTTCCTTCTCAAGCATGATCAGTACGGAATTAATAGCCATGATTGAAATATTGAAAAGAAAGAAAAAACAAAACACACACAAACAAACAAACAAACAAAAATGGACTTCACATGAATTTCTAAATATGCATAATTTAAAATATTAATTTCATTCATTTGTGAAATAATTATATACAATTATCTTTTACTAACATCGTGTATATAAGTCAATGGTTACAAATTTACAAAAGATATTTTGGGAGAAAATGATAATTGAATTCCATAACTGTCTACATGCATTAACATTTTTTCTATATCAAAATTTATGTCTTTTCGGTTATTAATATTATAATTGTGAGTATGCATATTATTATTTGGTTATTTATTATTTCATTTACACATTATCGATTGTTACAGTTAGTGGCTGCTACCATAATTGATATGATATATTAATCTTAATAATTATTAATTATAATACTATTTATTTACTTTTAATTACTATTGATTATGATAAAATACGGATAGTTGTTTTTTTATTAACATTCATACGGTTATAATTACTTTTAATTGATACAATTACCATGGTTATTGGTTACTCTTAGTTACCATTGATTAGAATTCATATTATTTATTGGTTTTAATTACAATTGATTATCATTGATATTATCTTTCAGAATGAAGATTTAATAAATTATTTCATTATTTTATTATTATCTAATTTTCTATTTTGAAGGTGACAAGCAAAGTATAAATTTTTACCCATTCGGCAATATTTCAAGAGCTATACAATGGCTATTTCCCGATTCAAAGCCCCCATTCGAGGGATCCACCTAAACGTGGTGTCAACAAATCATCCCGATTGGAAGCTCCTATATGAGGAAATCCACCCAAACTGCGTGTCGACTTATCATTCCTGATCAAAGCTCCAATTTGAGGAAATCCACCAAATTGGGTGTCACTTATCATTTCGATTGAAGCTCCTATACAGGAGATCCACCCAAAACTGGGTGTTGAGTGATTATTCCAATGAAGCTCCTATTGAGGATATCCACCCAAATTGGGTGTCGGCTTATTATTCCAGATTGGAAGCTCCTATATAAGGAAATCCACCCAATATGGGGTGTTAAGTGATTATTCCCAATTGGAAACTCATATACAAGTAGATCCACCCAAACTAGGTGTCACTCATAATTTCTAATGAAGAAGCTATACAAGGAGATCCACCCAAACTAGGTGTCAACTTATCATTTGATTAAGAAGCTCCTATACGAAGAGATCCATCCAAAATGAAGTGTTGAGTGATTATTTTGATTTGAAACTCTATTTTAGGATATCCACCCAAATTGGATGTCAGCTTGTCATTCCAATCAAAAGATCCTATACAAGGAGATCTACCCAAGATGGGTGTTAAGTGATTATTCTTGATTGAAAACTCCTATACTAGGAGATCCACCCAAATGGGGTCTAGGAGAAAATTCACGATTCTATATGAGGAGATCCACCCAAATCTACTGGGCATCCACTTATCATTCTTGATTTGAAGCTCCTATATGAGGAGATCTAGCCAAACGATTGTTGAATGATTGTTCCAATTGTAAACTCATATATGAGGAGATTCACCCAAATAGGTTGTCAACTTATAATTCCCAGTTAGAAGCTCTTATACAAGGAGATCCACCCAAATTGGGTGTCGACTAATAATAGCCGATCGGAAATTCCTATATAGGGAGATACACCTAAACAGAATGTCAATGATTATTCTCAATTAGAAGTTCCTATTCGAGTAGATCAACCCAATCTAGGTATTTTATGTAACATTTGTCATGTCTAGGCATTATGTATCACCGTCTCTAGTGTGAATGTAACATCTGGCATTACAGATATTGTCCATTTTAGGGCGTAACTAGGCGCCCTCACGGATTTATTTTTTCCCTCTCAAGGGAAAAACATGTCTGTATGGGGTAGGTATCCACAGCCTTATAAGGCATGTTTCGTTCCCCTTCCCAATTGATGTGAGACTAATTCCACCCTTTTCTCAAGGAGCTCATGTCCTTGCTGGCACATTAATCCTAAACCTTACTTTATACCATCTATAACATCTGTTATATTTGGGTGTTACGTATGGTCATCCCCAATGTGAATTTAACACTCAATATGCATATATTGTCCGCTTTCACTACTAGAAAATCGTGGAATATTGACGCATTTTACCAATGAGTACGTAAAAGTTAGTAGTTACTGACGACATTATCGACGGGTTATTGAATTTATCTTATTAAAACAAATTTACATAATACTCGTCGTGTACCCGGAAACGATGGCGCCAATCACTACCACATGGCGCCAATTACCGAAGGTGGAACATTTAATTTAGTTATTTTATTTTATCATTACATTACGACGGGGTTACCGACTCCTATTTTATAATTTACTTTGTAATTAATATTTATTCAACATAACTCAGGTTATCCCCTATAATTTAATTTCTTTTGTGAAAATTTTTTAGTAAATATAACTGTTAGGTATGAAGTAATTTTTTTTAATTAAATTTTATTTGATTTCACATTTAATATTTATTAAATATTATTGCAAGTATACCGATAGATATGAAATTATTTTTTAATTAAATTTTATTTGATTTCATATTTAATAATTATTAAATATTACGAGGTATATTAGATATGTGAATTTGGAATTATTTTTTAATTAAATTTTATTTGATTTCACATTTAATATTTATTAAATGTTACCCGACGGGTATTTGAAATTACTGTGAACCTTTCGTATTTCGCTTACCCTCGATAAACTCGAGTCATTATTAAAACGTGAAACGCACCGTTTCATTGATGAAGAAACCATCGGTATACCCGTCGATAATCGCATTCATATCCCCCTGAGCCACCTTCTTCCCCATTCCGTTCGTGATCTCTCTCTCTTCACTCTCCCTTTCTCTCATCTACCTTCGCTGCCACCGCCACATTTTGCCACCGTGCGCCACCCAGCCCGTTCGAGATTCCAAAACCGCCATTGCAATCTAGGGGCCTTGGTAAGCATTTTAATCGCTTTATTTTTTTATTTGGTTTACTTTTTCCGTTCGTTTATAAGCGCCCATAGTGGTGTGTTTGTTGCGTTTGGGAGTAATTATGGTTGTTGTGTTGTTAATGTGGGGGGTTTTGTTTGAGGGTTGTAGCGATTGTTAATTTAAAAGTTTCATATTCGATTTTTAGGATTGGATTTTGTTGGAAGGAATTTGAGAGTTTTCGCACATTTTATTTTTCTTGACACGCTCCAGAGGTTAGTAACTAAATTTTTGTTATTTATATCGTTGAATGATATAATATGTACCTAGGATATATAGAGACTTATGTTTTCTAGGATAGAGTTGTAGGAACTGGGATTGCATGACTGGGGGAAGGACGTAGAGGTCCTTCGCCAACTTGTTTGCATTGTTTGCTGGATTCTTTGTGTTTGGAGAGATTGCAGGTTGCATGTTGTGGAGTTATAAGGGAATATGCAATAGAACGATTTTTAGGATTATGTGAATTGTATGTAATTATGAAAATGTTACTGTTATGTTATCTATTATGTTATTGATCTTTATAATAATATCTATAATTGTTGAATTGACTGAATATCTAATGACGGAAGCTCCTAGTTTAAGGGAAGATACTGTCAAAATTTTGTTAAAATCTTTTTAGGGATAAAAGGTTAAAATTAACTGTATTAAAAAAGCTTAAAGACCAATTAAAAGAAATATATGATGGAAGCTCCTAATTTAAGGAGAGATGCTGCAGAAATTTTGTTAAATTTTGTTTTACCGGATAAAAGTTTAAAAAAAAATGTGCATCGAGGAAATAAGATTAAAAA
Organism: Dalbergia oliveri; assembly: GCA_030441495.1. Lineage (NCBI taxonomy): Eukaryota > Viridiplantae > Streptophyta > Magnoliopsida > Fabales > Fabaceae > Dalbergia > Dalbergia oliveri. The sequence goes on along the minus strand of JAMLFY010000005.1, from coordinate 19,368,222 downwards.
AATGGATTAAAAATAACTGTATTAAAAAAACAAAGAAAGCCAATTCAACGTGTTTTAAAGTAGTAATTTGGGCCGTTAAAATAATATGGCAATGGTTGTATCTGAAATATATGGCCGAAGAAATTTACAAAGCGTTCTTGTTTGGGACATGAATATTTGTTATTTTTTAATATGAAGGAGGCTTCTATTTTAAAGTCAGTGTATAACCATAGTGCTTCAGAAATGACTTATTCAAGATATAATGAAGACATTATCTAAGATTGTGAAGTTGGCAATGATGACACTGAAAGGCCTAGCATCTGAGTATCATGTACGTTTCCTAAAAGTTGCGGTGCATCTTAAACAAATGTACATAATCCTCAGGTGCTACATGTCTTTCATGTCATCATTGCCAACTTCACAATATTGGATAGTGTCTTTGTTATATCTTGAATAATCTATCTCTGAAGCAATATGGTTACACACTTTGATTTTAAAATAGAAGCCTCCTTCATATTTAAAAAATAACAAATATTCATGTCCCAAACAAGAACACTTTGTCAATTTCTTTCAATCATATATTTAGGACAACCATAGCCATATAATTGTTCAACAGGCTCAAATTCCGTTTCACTATATTTATTCTGTTATTGATCTTTATAATAATATTTATAATTATTGTATTGACTGAAATATGTAACGATGGAAGCTCATAATTTAAGGGGAGATGTTGTCAAAATGTTGTTAAATTTTTTTGTATGAATAATAGATTAAATAAAAGTAACCATGTCTAAAAAAACTTAAAATCCAATTGAATTTGTTTAAAAATACTAATTTAAATAAAACTTAAAGACGAATTGAATGTGTTTTAAAGATCAATTAAAAGAAATATGTGATGACAGAAACTCCTAATCTAAACGGATATGCTGCGAAAATTTTTCAGAATATTTGTTGAGAGAATAAGATTAAAAGTACTTGTACTTAAAATTTAAATAGCAATTGAATTTGTTTTTGAAAGTAATAACTTTCTATCTTTACAAAATTGTAGGGTCTATAGTTAATCACGAGCGCAATGTTACCTTCAAATCGATCATGAATGTATGATAGATTGCATCCTAATACAAGGGGAATTAAATCAAAATTTTATAATGGTGTTTTAGAATTTATGAGTGTGGCATGTAAAATGCAACGGTTCGTTAATAAAGGAAAAGTTAGGTGTCCATGTAATAGGTACAAATGTAGAAAGTATCTGGATGATGATACAATAAGGGTTCATTTGTACAAGTGGGGATTCATGCCTGACTATTGGGTTTGGACCAAGCATGGGGAGGTAGTTAATGCATGGAACCAAGTGGGTATGTGTGAACTGGAAGTAGTTTTGGTGGGATCCATATAACTCAACACGACGTGGGTAATGTGCTGGGAAGATAACCTAGCTAGGCATCATGAGATGGTGTTTGATGGCGTCTTGAATTGCTCGTTATTGGTAGCCTTCAGCTAGGAGCCCAACCAAGATGCCACTCAGTTTTATAGTCTACTAGAAGCTACCAATCAACCTTTATGGGAGGATTGTGCGCACTCTGAATTGTCATTAGTAGTTTGAATGTTGAGTATTAAGTCCGAAGGGAATCAAAGCCAAAGTTCTTTTGATCAATAGGCTGCACTGATTAGTGAGCTAAGTTCGAACCCCAATGCAATTCCCAAAGATTTCTATCAAGCTAAAAATTAGTTTCTAAACTTGGGTTGAAGGAAATAAAGATTGATTGCTGCTTGAAAGGTTATATGCTTTATTATAAAGATAATAGTTTCTTGACTGAGTGTAAGTTCTACAATGAGCCTAGGTTTAAACCCAAGAGACGTGGAAGTGGGAGGTATAAGGATGTCCCTCATAAAAGAATGCACTATCTGCCCTTAATCCCTAGGCTCGCAAGACTCTACGCGTCAATGAATTCGACTCTTCATATGAGGTGGCAGTGAAAATCAAAGGGATGATGGTGTGATGATGCATCCATCACATGGTGAAGCATGGAAAAAGTTCGATCAATGATATCTTGATTTTTCTTGTGACTCATGAAATGTTAGATTGGGACTCTGTTCAGATGGATTTACTCCGAATAACCAATTTAGCAAACCCTATTCATTGAAATCAATCACACCAGAAGATATAGAAGTTATGATCCATTTATTATAGCCCAAAATGTCAGACAAGTATATTATATGTCTTATCTTGGGAAAAGTAGGTCACAGTGGAGGGTTGTGAATAACATAAAACCAAGAGGTATGATTAAAATAGAGGAAGATACTGTTCAAGATGTGTATCAAGTGGATGATCCACATCCTTAAAGTGCAGGTCAATACAATCCTCAAAACCCCCTTTCATTGACTAGGGAAAGTTGACTTAATTGAATGCACAAGTAACCACCCAATCAGAAATCACGAAGATGAAACAAGTGATAATAGTGCTGATGAGTCACCTAGTGATTAACGACAGAGTGATGATGAAAATAGTCCTACACTTTCAAATTAATTAAGGTGTTCAATATTATATGCAATATTATTATGAAATTATTTGAAATTTCTTGATTTAATTAATGTTTTGTTGTGGATTATTTTTTAATTATTTCAGGATGGCTGGTAGAGGCAGAGGCCGACCTCGAAAGGTCGAGTTACCCACCACCACCACCTCAGCCACCGTCGCTCCCACCACTTTAGCCACCGCCCCTCTCACCTTCCCACCATCTCAGCCACCGTCCTTCCCACCACCTCCGCTTCCACCACCTCTACCTCAGTCTCGATCATCAGGACCCAGTCTTCCAGACGATGCCCACTCTTGGGTATGTCTGGGCCTCCACCCCTCCCGTATTCACACTCATAGCCCATTTGCATTATCGACCCTTCCCCTAGTCCTACCACTATCCCTAGCCCTATCACTACCCCGACTCCAGCCTCCGCATCTGACAGACTCCTCCTTCCTTGATGAGGTCACAGGCACATGATGCGGATGGGAGGCCTCTCGACCCAGATGGCAAGCCACTTGAGCCTGATGGTAGACCGCTTGGAGATAGCCTTATAAAAGACAGGTAAGTTGAAACATATTTTTTATTACATTTTTATTTTACATTGCTCATGATATTTGAATAATTTTGATTGGTTTTTGATTTTTTTTCATTTATGTAATAGTTTTCTCCCATTTGCGCCGGCTCATAGGATCACGGAGGTTATATAGAGTTAGTATAACCATCCGTGGCCCACATGGACTGATATCCCTCTAATGTCAAGGAGTCATGGTGGAAAGAGTGGAAGGTAATTATATGATTGCTTTACTTTTGTTAAAATATATATTTATATTATTTAATTATATGCTTGATATACAATCACTAATGTATTGTGAATTTGTTTATGCAGAAATCATTCTACATTGAGCCGAGCATGAGCCTGAGTGAAGAGGGCTTGGAGGATTAGGCCCTCCAAGCGAATGGAGGATATGTTTCATGATGTCCGTAAAGGACACATGAACAGCTCATGGCTGAACGACGCCACCTTGGCTGAGTTGCAGTGCGCTAGGCCAGCAACCGACCTTCAAGGATAGGTCAGGAAGGGAAAGACAAATCAAGCCTCACAGAAGGTGGGTAGCTGCACATGGGCGGGTCGAGCACCCAGGAGAGGACACGGAAGCGCTTGGTAATTCTTTACCCTTTCTACATTTTATAATAACATTTACTATATTTGAATTATGGCAAATACTATATTTTGAAGACTTTATTGTGCTTATTTATACAAGCGAAGGAGTTGAGCCACCCTCCACAAGGCGAGCTATTTGGAGACTCAAATCCAAAAAGGGTGAGCAGAGGGGCAATCCTGAAAGGTCTGATAGACTTTCACTTCAGGCGACCTATGTAAGTTTAAATTTAGACATATATTTACTTAATTTTTATTACTATTTTCATTTATGTCATAATCATTACTTACAACGTGTTTTTTCTTTTTCCTTTGCGCGAATTTACAGACCTTTAGGAAAGGCCTAGACCTAGTACTAGACTCAGATGGATGAGGCTGGGCTCGATGCAGACATTCATCCTCCTCCCATCGGGGAGGATGTGTGGGCCCAGGTGGTTGGTGGCCCTTACAAGGGTCGTATATATGGGATGAGGTACTATCCTGAGAGTATATCCCCATCTTCCGCCACTAGATTAGCTACTAGGGATGATGCCCTGAGGGGAGTGTCCATGCCCTCAACCATGCCTCAGCACCAGGCCCAGTCATTGAGGAGGAGGCAGAGGGTAAGGCAGCTATGGAGGAGGAGCTGAGAGAGATCTAAGAGCTTAAGCTCTGAGAGAAGGAGGAGAACGCAAAGAAGGAGTAGGAGAATGCAAAGAAGAGAAGGCTCAGCTTCTGAAGATGAGGGAAGATCACTGAGATGTGATGACCTTTTGGACATGCAGGCTTCAGGATCCTCTGACTCCAGCAAGACGCTCCCCATATCCCACTCCCCTCCATCTCTGAGGGCCAGCCAAGTCTGACGCGAATGACGATGATGGTCCAGTTGATGATGATGATGATGTAGTCAATGCTCGACAATGGAATGCTTAGGAATTCAGCTAGTTTTTATCTAGCTTTATCATTTTTTTCTGGATATTTTTTACATTTATTGTAATTTGTATATATTTTATTGTTATAATTTGCTATTTTATTTAATCAGTTTAATTTATTCATTTTATTATTTTTCTTATTTAATATCAATTTGATTCATAATTAGGTTATTATATAAATAAATAAATAAATAATAAATGATTAAAGATAAATTAAAAACAAATCCAGGATTACCGATGGGTTTATTATCGGTAAAAAGCAATATTAATAAAATAAAATTATTTTTCAAAAATAAAGAACTATCAATAAAAGAGTTAAAGAATTATTTTATTTATTTCAATATCCGGTAAAAAAATAAAAATCTTCAGGTATAAATATGTCTCTAATGGCGGTTACGCATTTTTATCTAATTGTACCAATAAATAAGTATTTTAATACTCGTCAGGACACGTGTCGATAGCTATCAACGGGTTTTATTGTACCGTCGGAATACTCATCGACGGCCTGAAAATCGATGGCCCGTGACCGTCGTATATTTACTACCCGTCGAAAAATGGTCGATAACGAAGTCGGTATCTACACTTTTCCTGGTAGTGTTTGGGGCCTAACTAGGTGCCCATTGATGCGAGCTATCGCGAGTCACAAACAAATTGAAATTTATAAAGTGCTAAGTTGGACAAAAAATGTAGTAAAGGGCACAACCTAGGTCGTCTTTAAGGAGGCTTCAATACTTAGTCGAGAATATTTGAGGGTTTTGAGAGTTAAAGTAATAATCTAAATTGAAAGATAGTAGCAACGAGATAATAGCAATAATAAAGAAAGCACTAGTGTAAAGTATTCCTAGGATTGGAAATTAATTATCATTGACCAAATATTAAACCCATTGGTGGCTATTGATAATAAATTACTGGTAATTCTACTAGTGATTAATCGATCTCTATAATTTGATCAATGGAAATAACTAATAAACGACGATCGCCAATTTACTTAGAAATCACATCAATTTAATGAGCCAATTGCTATAGCCTAACTGCAATCGAAAGTTAATTCTAATGTTCTCCCTCAAACATAAACCAATAGATCTATCAATTTATGCCTAAAGGGTTTCCCTAAATGACGATCGGCAATTTAGTTATCCCAATAAAGATTATAGCAATCACCACAATAATTAAAGGAATAGAACTGGAGAACATTAAGAAAACTAATGCATTCAATATAAACAAAGGGTCTCAAATGTCATCCCAATCCATCCAGGAAATCCTACACTAGTAAAGAAATCTACTCCTCCATCTCTGAGGATTACAACAATGAAGATAAGAGAACCTGAAAATAATAGCAACAATCATTACCACAATCCCCAAGACAAAACACATTCACCAATGGAACCCTTAGAGAGAGAGAAGAAGAGAGAGATGTAGAGAGAGAATAATAGCAACTAAAGTGGCAGCCTAAAATTGAGTAAAAGCTTAGGGTAAAAGTCTATAACAATCCTTTAAATACTACTTTCTAAAATTGGGTCAAAGTGGATCCAAAAACTGATTTAATGAGCTTCTCGTCATTTCACGAGCGCTGCAGCGTTGATGAGAGCTGCAGCTCTCACCAGTGAGCTATGCTAATAAAAATCATTTTTCAAGTGTTCTGTTGAGTGCCTCAGCGCTCATGAGCATTGGGCTGGACAGAATTGACATCTTCATGCATTTGGTCATTTTGGCCTATTAAACATCCGAATCTGTCCTCGGCACTAGAAATAGCAATTGTAGCCCTTTGAATAAGCTTTCCAACGCCACCAAAATCAGCCTAATTGGACATCTGTAGCTCTAGATATTGCGAAAATACTAACTGGAGGTCAAGTTGGACAACATAAAAAAATCAACAATCTTTTTCTTGATATTTTGCATTTGATCCAAAGCTCCTGTGCACAAAACTATACTCAAAGAGACAAGTCAAATGCAACAGGCTATAATTACAATTTATTTCAAAATTAATGCAAAAGTCAATACTTCTATTTAAATCACACAATGAGGAGTAAATCAAAATCCTTATTAATTGCATCAATAACTCAATAAAACTCATGCAAAAAGCTAAGGTTTGGTAGCAAGATAAGTGGCATAAATGCCCCTTATCACCCATCATGGATTTGCTCTTCCCCCTCTCAAGTAGAAAACGCTTTTGCATGGGGGAGGTATGTACATCCTTATAAGGCATGCTTCGTTCCTTTTTCTTATTTATGTGAATGATGAAAACGAGAGAGAGAAATGTGACAAAGAGATAGAAAATGAAAGCTTTTGGAGGAAGGTGGGTGATGAGAGAGAAAAACAAGACAAAGAGAGAGAGGGTTTGAAAGAAAGGAAGGGACATTGCTTTTTCTTTTCTTTTTCCTTTTCTTACTTTGCCCCTTCGTATGTCATATAGTCCCCATACATTAATTTTATCATCTAGTGAGGTGGAAGAGTATGGTGTAAATGTGTTGGTGTGCTTGTAACATTCCTCATGCAATATACAAGGCAACTGTTTATGCTAAGAATTGCTAAGTGGGGTACGTTAAGTGTGCTCAGGAGGCACAAATATTTAAGTATGCCACAAATCATTTCTATAATGATATGAAAAGAAAAATTCTACAGGGGAAAATGAATAGAAATTTTAATAACAATGGAAGGATATGATGGGTGATATGAACTTGATATGCATGGGTAGAACAACTTATCAAATTTTTTTTTATAGGGAAACGTTTTATCATTTTTCCCCATAGATGGTGCCAAATGTTCTAGCCTAGATTTTGGGTTGGGCTGTCCAAATTATCTGGTGACTATTCCACTTCTTGAGCACAAGAGCCAACATAGAATAGTCCCTTGTTCCCATTAAAGTGTGCTTAGATCAATATGAGCATAAAAATGTAAAATTTAGGTGGAAATGGAACATGCCTGCACATATTAGAGTAGAGGTATTTATAATAATTGTATTCGTAATGATTAAGCTCATGAAGGAGGGGTGGTGTAATAATCATGAACGTCACGGTTAATTAGATTCTATAATGGACTTCTACCTTTAGGCCCTACACTAAAGAGGTGGACAAACGATCATCCAAAGAATCTGTTCGAAGAAACAACTGATTAGATATGGATTTGCGGGTCCAATTCAAAAACCATTGGATATAATGGTAGTCCTCATACACTCTATTCATCACATTATATCCAATAGTCCTTAAGGGGATATTTTAGTGGACACTTACTTTTTGATATTTAAATAACATCATTCCTACTCGATCTTTTTTGTCAATATGCTTAAAAAGAGGTTTACAAATACTAAAATTATGCCGTACAAGCTATAATTCATGCCATGTGGTGGTGTTGTGGGGATGTAGAATTAAACTAGAACAATGGTAAAAGATAGAAGATCAATCACTAATTTCATAAATTTCTTCTTACATGTGCAAAAAATTTGTAAAGTTAGAGATAACAAAGTGAATTAACCCATCTTATTTCACTTGACATGCCACAAACCTACCTAAAATGAAGGGGCAGGCCAACCTACCTTCATAATTTAGGATGACCCCAATATATATATATATATATATATATATTAATATAAATATGCTTTACTATTTTTAATGAGTTAGTTCACTTAAAAAATATAAGGTAAAAACGTAGCATATCTACCATATGATTTTCCAATATAATGGTAAAATTTGCAAGTGACTTCTTTAATAAAAAGTTAATCAATAATCTAAAAATTATAATCCTTGTTTCCTCTATTTGTCTAAAAATAAAAAATACACATATATTAAAAAAATAATAAATGAATCTTAATAATATAAAAAAAGGTATAAAGGATCAGATTATCCCTATTTAAAAATAAAGTAAGTAATGACACTATTAATTAATATAGGGGTAGTATTTGAAAAGAGAATTTAATGCTTTTATGATATAACAAATGGACAAATATTTTTTTAAAAAAAATTGACAGATAAAGTGAAAATGATTGAGTATTTGACTTACATTGATGCAAATTGATTCTCCTTTAGCTTATATATAACGTTTGGGGAAGGAAAAATGATTTAAAAACAAAAATCAACAATAAAAAAATTACTGTTAACTTGTGTTGTTATTAATTAGAGGTGTTATTGTGAAAGGTTTAAAATAGTGGCATTTCAGCAATAATAAAAGTCGGACATTGAAATACAGTAATAGTGGGAAATTATGTTATAAAACCTCGACTATATAAAGTGCAGACTTGAAAAGAAAATTTACTGTAGATTTGTTTTACCTGTGGGAGTGCGACAAACATAAGTTGGAGTGGAGGAGGTAAATTGTTTCTTTGAAAAAAAAAATTGGAAAACAATTTTTTAAATTAATTGGAAAGCACAATTTTCTTAATATTTTCGGCAAAGAAAATGTTAGTATTGAAACAAACAATCAGCTACACTGGGAGTTTTTCCGTTCAACAGGCTTAAACTCAATATGCAATACACCTTCAGGTCAAACAACACCATTCACATAATAGAGATGTTCAACACTTCATTAAAATAAAGCACTTATCACACAGTAGAATACACACATACATGATAGGGAAAGAAAAGTGGAAATCAGCCAAAAAGCTAGTCTGCTAGGCACTTGGTCGCTCTGCTTCAGTACTTCTTCGGTGCAAGTGGCTGGCTTCATTTATTGATCACATTAGCATTCCATGTAGAAAAAAGACTGAAACAACGCACGAGAATCACTTCTTGGCATGATAATAGCTGAGGACTGTATAAATAGTCTGAAGAAGAGAGAATAGTTATCAGCGCAGCAAAATAGTTGTAACCTCGCTTCAAGAAGTTGTGAAGGTCGCGAAGGGCTTCTCGTGGAGACCCGTTAAATAATGCCAGAATCTTAACGGGATTTGTGTGCAGCGACGTATTGGATGACTATAATATTTGTTCAAGTCATCAAAATGAAAAATGTTGTAACGAGGATCAATCTTGTCCTGATTAATTCCACGTATGATTGAACGGAAGAAAGTTACCAGATCTTTATTGCTCATGCCCGGATCATCCACTATGATTCCGTTATCCTTAAGCAGTTGAACATCACTTTCACAACAGATCAAAGCATTGAAAAACAAAGCGGCCGAAGTGCATTTGCATATGAAAGTGTCACTTGTCTCACTTGTTCCCATTTTATGTTGTTCCCAAGCAATTAAATTCTGCCACCGTGCTTCCATTGTTTCAATGATGTACAATACTGGAATATGCAGTGTTCCACTACTGGAGTTGAATCTTATTCTAAAATCGAAACCCCCCACCTTCCTGAGGTCGGAATAATCTAGAAGATTGATTTTGATCCCAGCAGCTCGAAGCATGGTTGCACATCGATCTAGTTGTACGGGCTTTATATCTTCTCTGATTGCCAGAATAAGTTGATTGCTTTCCTGACCATCTTTTAGGTCCATAGAGATGTACGACTGGACAAGTTCAACAAAGTTAGAGGCATTTTTTGTTTCGGCAGAGAGAAGGCTCCCATCGGGAATATAATAGCCATAGTGATTTAGCGCCCGAGTTACTATAGAGTCATCTGTCTTATCGAAAAGTTGGCAATACAACTTTCGAAGAATGAAAAATGGTATCTGGTTATCTAAAACCATCAAATCACTCATCACCTTTTCACGCTCTTCCCATGGAAAATAGAACGGACGATAAGTGAGAAGTTCAATTATGAAACAAGCGTCATATAACATTATATTGGCGATGTCCCTCCATTTCATCTGTTTGAGATCATCCACATAGCTTTCGCGAACTTCTTTTTCTAACCCCAAAATAAGTTCCCCGCACTTGGCAAGTTTACTCTCTGCATTCCCTCGTAGTCTGTCGAGAAGAGATGACATGCACTCCCATTTGGTCTTTTCCTTTTTCAGTAGGTCCCTTATAGTTCCCCTGAATCGGGGACCAATGGATATGACCTTTGGCTCGTAAGAATTCTCATTCTCTTTACGAAGTTTTTCGGGCACAATGGACATGCCAGATAAATTAGGTTTCTCTCCAGAATTATACTGCATTGCTCTCATAGAATCCATCCATTTCTAGAAACAAGGTAAAGAAACAAGATAAAGAAACTAACAACTGTGAAAATATTAGAAGCTGCCGAACATATGGGTGCTGCAAAAACATAGAAGTGCTTCCATTGATTATGTGTCTCAAAATAATAGGTTATACACGTATTGGCTGCTAAGAAAAATTCTTGGCAATATTAGACACATTTACGCCATAAGATTAAGGGCTCTTTTTCTATTAAAAATGAGATATTTTTATGCTCTTTAACATGTTTGTGTAAGATTTTTTAGTAAAAGCAAAATAACTAAAAAAGTAAATAAAAATAAAAATTCATGAAGCTTACAATTTTCATCTTCTAAAAAAAAAGGATATTTTTTATTAGCTAAAAAAGTTATTTAAAAAGAAAAAAAGATTTTTTGGTATTACATCTAAACATAAATTAATTTTATACTCAAACATAAAATAACTTTTACTTTTCAAAACATCTTATTTAAAAAGATCAATTTAAAAATATCCCATTTCTAAAAGTTAATCCAAACCAGCAAGTTTTTAGAGGTTCTACCGCAATAGAATAATTAATAAAATATTTACTAATCACATGACATTATTTATGGGGTCTTTTTTTATATAGGATTTATGTGGTGTATCTATATCAATATCGTGTTTTGAAAAAAACTTACACAACATGCTATTTTTAATAGAATTAACTAAAGATAAAAAAAAAATTAACATAGGATCCACTAAAGATAGATTCAAAGTGAAAAAAAAAATACTAAATTTACTGAAGACAAATTTAAAGTAAAAAAATGAGTAAACCCTCTAAGTTAGTCCCTAATAATTTTAATATTGAACAAATTAATCCCTGATAATTAGAAATTGCCTACTTGCTTCATGACAATGTCAAATGTGAGACACCAAATGGTCCTTGACGTTAATTCTATCGAAGTTGATTATGTGGCAAGTTTGTAAATATCAAATCCCCCAAATTAGACTTAACTCCACCCACCCCTACCATACTCTCTCATCCCCATTGCCTCCACCTCTAGTCTCATTACCCCACCCCACCTACTCCACCTCCGCCCCCATTGCCACCACTACACCATTGTGAAACCTCCATCCCTACCTTTTACCCCAAATCCAAAAGTAACCTATAAAGAGGCATACCCTAGCTCCGACCAAGTAACCCAATTGCAACTTGAGAGCTCGAGCTTTACAATTTGCTTCAATGGCAGCGAATGAGAGTAGTAAGAGGGAAACACCAATAAGAGAAAGCATGTTCAGTTCCAGGAGGCTCGAACACTAAAGCATCTCATGAATCCTTTTCTAAGGCTCCCTACGCTCCTTGCAACTAAAAAGCCCTTCAAATCGCACAAACCTGAAGCAGTTGAAAGACAAGAATAAGGTCATTACGGGGAGAACGTATGTCGTCTTCAATCCAAGGTTCTATTCTTCATAAAATAACAAAAATGTTAACTTACCAATTGCTTTGAAATTTATTGGAATATGTGTTTTGGTGTTTCTGTGATTAGGATACTAATTGGCCATGGGTGCCGATGTTAATCGATTCTCGACAAGTTGGAGTTCGATGGTGATCGCCATCATTTCCTCTACATCTCCCCATACCGGTTTTGTCAAGATCGCTTATGTCGAGTACAGCTTCAACACCAACAATACTCGAGAATACCAACATGCCTTGTGTCAACTTTGAGGACCTTACTCACCAAGGTTTCGATATTGAACCCTTGTCAACATTTTGCATTCTCGACAGTTTTGACATAAGAACTTCACCATCATGATTATTATACCCCTTTTCCTTGAATATTGACATCACTTTGAAATATTTTCACACTAACAAGATGCCCATTAAATTTGGCTTGTCGATGGACGTCGAAGAAGAAGAGCCAAATATGAATTGCTGACCCTTTGAATGCCTTTTCTGTTATGCTTTGCAAGAAGGCTTTTGCCATTTCATTGTATAGTTAGCATCAATGGTATTGCAATGAAATCTTTTTTCTTCTGCATGGCATGCTTACTTTTTTTGTGTGTGGAGTATTTTCCTTTAATTGACTGTGCACCCTCAATAGTGTACATTGGCTCGTCGACGATATAAGCCGCAGATAAGCCAAATGGCTCGACAAATCCATGGTTCAAACTTTTTCTAAGGTCGAGGCCTCCTTGACCTTGGGCTCTAACTCAAACTCATTGTGCCCTAAGACTACCTTTGACAATGGATAAGTCAAATGTGTCTAGGTTTTTACCAGTGGCTTGACCTTGCTTTTATAATCTTTGGACTTAACGTGCATTTGCTTGACATAAAGTGGACTATCATTAGCAAAAAAGTCTTTAGTGTTTCCATCACTACTCCATGAGATCAATTACTGGTGACAAGTCAATGGACAACTTCGACACTTGATATATGGCATATGATCACTCTATTTGCAGTTGAATACTTCCCATCAAAACCTGTGACAATCACATTTGTTTTGATTGGGCCAACATTAGTCTTGCCAAATCGCTTCATGATATTGTTGGGCAAAAGATTGATAGTTTCTCCTCCATTGACCAACACCTTATTTATCAGCTTACCCTTAACTTTGGGTTTTATGTGTAGAGGTTGAAGATGACCCTTGGTCACCTAGTCTAGACACTCGAACTACTCCTGATCATGGAATTTGTCATTGAGCAGGAGACATAGAAAGGATTGCGTCAAAGCAATCTTCTTCCTGAAATTCATAATCCTAAACCTTTCCATATTCTACGAGCAATATAGTCACCATCCTAATGAGCCCAGAGATGGCCTCAAGATCATCGTCAAATCCTAACACGAAATTTTCTGTTAGCAAATCATCTTCAAGACCATTGAAAAGATTCTGACCATGACTCTTAGCCTTATTTGGGCTAGATGTTGATTGTGAAGATATAGCTGATGTGTGCAAATCACCAAGCATTGTCAATGGTGAGTACATTTGAGATAGTGAGCTATTCTTTTGACATTATATGTCATAGTACCCAACACGAGGTAGGATGTATTCTAGTACTTTTCTTCTTCTATTTGACTCTAACATTGAGTCTGAGCCATCATTACTAGCCTTAAGGCAACCATAATAGTGGTGTTGACTATGGTTAAGGTGACTGCACATGCGTGGTCAACGTTTGGGAATGTTTAGCTTGATGCCGTACATATAGGTTTGGCTTTGAATAGTATCTTCCCATAGGTTGTCGACTATTATTGCACTTGGCCTTTTTCTTGTTAGCCTATGGATGAAATTGTGGCTGTGGAGTATATTGCCAAGGCAATTTGCTTTGAAGTTTAGGCTGAGGTATTGAATTTGGGATTAATTTATTTTGAATAACTTGTGCAGGAGACACTCTTGTTTTTGACATCACAAACTAAATCACTATCGTAAATTTTTTTTTTTTTTTGCTTCTAGAAGTTTGTGCAGCATTGTTGTCGAAGACAGTATTGTATCGTTGACAAATAGCTGCATTGCCATTAACATAATTTTGTTTTAGTGGAAAGTCGAGCAAGTCTTCACATGCTTTTGGGAAGATTGGCTTTTCGGTCAACTCATAGTTGTCAAGCTCCATGTCACCATATATCTTTTCATTCTTTAAGTCGGCTTTTTTTGACATCAACCACATTTACTTTCCTGAACACTAGCTTGACATAATTCAAATTTAATTCAAAAGTGTCAGCATCGACCTTTATACACGAGCCTTCAAATTTGAGTCTTCCTTCTCTTATTTGATCTTTTTCTTTTTTCAATCATTTTCCTTGTTAAACCATTTCAGCCAATTGTGCCAAATCAAAAAATTATTGATTGATCAACTTTTTCCTGATGTTGTAGTTTAGCCTTTTTAGATCCATCTTAACTATCTCAACCTCTAATACATGTGTATCACACTTATTTCTCATATTTTTGAATCTGGGTAAATAGTCGTCAATATTTTCACCCTTAAATAGTCAAGTAGTAAGTAAATCGACTAAATTGACCCTCATCTTGCTTAGAAGAATTGTTGATGAAAACAATTTTTTAATTGTATCCAAGAATGAATAAAATTAGGTCAAAGATGGGAAAGCCATGCAAAGGCAAATTTTGTCAAGGACGAAGGAAAAAACTTCAATTTTAAGTATTCATTTTATGCAACCTCTTTGACCTTGACAATGTAACAAGCTATGTGCTCAACCAAGGACTCACTAATCTCACCAAAGAGTTTTGTTAAAGACTTGGAACACTTCCATCCTTGAGGCATTTCAGCTTGTTGGATGTAGTCAGGAAATGCTAATGTGAAAGAGGGGTGGTTGTTGTAGCCAACATTGAACCCAAGTTAGTTTTGCACTTGTTTGACAACCCTTGTGATGTTCTAGTTTTGATTGACCAAGTGCACACCTTAGTCGAGGGGATTATTTTGCCCATGAGAGGGGTGGAGGTTGATTTTCCATTTGATCATTAGGATGTTCTTCGACATTGACCACTTCGGCTAGTTGCCCCACTTGTCAAGACAATTATTTTTCTTGTGTTATTGTTTAGTGGGTCCAACGGTAGCCATTCGATTTCAGCGTATTTGCTAAATCTTGATGGCTTTCCTCTATGTGCAAATATGGCCAAATAGTCAACTATCAAGCCAAAAGTGGCCATCGATGTCGAAAGTGTTCTAGGCATGCTTGGAAATATAAGCCCTACATTTTCTTGTCTAGTAGCGGTAGGAATTATTGAAGATGTACTTCTAAGAGGATTCCCTTGTACTTCCATGTAGGAAGAACTACAAATGGGCCATAAGGGTTAGGATGCATGCCAAACATTGGCATATTAGCCATAATGGCATTTTCATATTGCATAATGTGATAGGAATTTTGATATATGATATTGTTACAAACATTGGGGAATGTCCCCATCATCCCTTGTGCAAATATAGTTGGGAAAACTCCCATCATCACTTGGTGAGACATGTTTAGGAATAGTGCTGTCATCCTATGAGTAGTCATATTTTGTTCAATTCATGTCAATCCTTGGATGGCCATTGGAAGAACATACCCTGTAGGTAAGCTATACATCGGCCAAATATTGAGAGTGGGTATTGTGTTCATGTTGGAGTCAGAACTGATAGTATTTGACATTTTCTCTATTATTCCTAGATTCTTCACTAGAAGGAGAAACATCAGGATAAGTGTTCAGACTAAGCTTTTTGTTTGTTTTGACACTTTTCTTTTTCACTTGGCCCTTTGTTTAGCTTGTATTTTTGTTGACAAACAAATGAATTCCAGAAGTTTGGCTTGATAATCTCAATTTGGAGAATGAAAGCAATTTCTCTTTATGAGTTCTCAAGTTCTTAAAGATCAAGTGTCAATTAGACTTTTTTTGTCAACTCGATGCCGATAGTTGCATCGCAACAGAAATGTAAATTGCTCAAAATTCAAGTATCTTGCAATAAGAGCAAGAGAAGAACAAGTGATCACACTTGTAGAATGATTCTTTTTTATTTTTTAATATTGATTGACAATGCATGTACAAGAAATTGCAGTAAATGAACAAGAAATAAAGTAAAGTACATGAAAAGGAAAGATTAATCCTAAGTATAACGATGAAAGTGAGTGAGTAAGTAAGAGAACCTTTACTCTTGTCTATTGTGTTCTTGGTGTCAAAGTGATTTTGAACTTAGGAGAGCTTGAGTGTATGATCAGAAACCAACCTTCTCGAAAAATAAAGCCCAATGTCTCTTATTTATAGACAATTATGTACGACATGATTTCGCTATGTATCCTGATTACCAACACTTTAGATGATCTTGACACCTGTCCTAGTGGCTATCTGCACTTCCTAATGCAGATGTGTCATTTTGCCCATATTTCTCGGACTACCTACACTGTCATTGTACGCGTGCTCTCCAGCATCAAACGTAAATGCTACCATAATTGTTGGATAACCACCTACGTTCAACACCCATGATCCCCACTAATTGGCAAAGCTTTCAACTCCTATATTTTAGCTAACTATTCTCCAACCCATGTTGATGTGTGCTTAACACTTGAAAAACATCTGTGTGAATGGGAATCATCACCAGATTTTTCTAAGTTCCCAATAACTTGGATTGGCCTTGAAACTCCTATTGGCTATGGGTGTTGATGTTGATTCTCAAAGAGTTGCAGTTTGACATAACAACTCCAGCATCATGATCTCTATAATTTCCTCTTCAAATCCCCACACTAGTTTTGTCAAGATTGCTTATGTCGAGTAAGCTTAAACAGGACAATACTTGAGAAAACCAACATGCCTTGTGTCAGCTTTGAGGACCTTACTCACCATAGATGTCGATGTCAAACCCTTCTTAACATTTTGCATTCTTGACAATTTTGTCATAAAAACTTCACCGTCGTGGTTATCACCCATTTTCTTCCTAGTCTTCACCTTCATTTTATGAAAATATCTTATGTTGAGTAAATCTCTAACATTGACATCACTTTAAATATTTTCATACCAGCACATATACTAATAGGTTAAGATGAAATACACCCATTCAGAATGTAAGTGATATAATTATTTTTATTCTTTCAAAAATGCATTCTTATGTATCATTCAAGTGTGATAAAGAGTAGCTTATGTACTTGATACAATCCCAACAGATATTTTGAACAAGTACACAATCAACAATCGCTTGAGAAATTTTCAACCTATCTCAAACCTTTCCTATTTGATTTATTTATTCCAGAGATGTATGATTGTTGTTTTGTTTGCAATGTTTGTTATTCCAAAAGTTTAATGTATGTACCTAGGTGCATGATACGAGTAATGTTATAACAAATCCTTGCTTTCATAACTTAGCTTGGGTCCAAAAATAATTTGATAGTTGGCCTATCTATTTTGTCAATGGATACAAGTTCCATATAGCCAAATGGGGTAGAGAAAAAAAAAAGACAATAATAAGGTCTGTGATTGTATGGATTGACTTATGAAATACTTAAGTTAGAGTATGTTAGTCAATAGTTAAAAAGGATTTGTGCTACTCAATTGTGAATGATATGATTCATAACGTCCAGGTGGGACATGTAAACACAATCACTACTAAATTATTGAGATCAACCACACGAAATGATATGCAAGTAATGATTCATTTATTAATTTCCAAATTGCTAGGCAAGGATATTATTTACTTTATCTTGGAAAATGCAAATCAAATTAGAGAGTAGTAACTATAATAAATTCAAAGGGTCGAGTTGAAGCTAGAAAGTAACTGATAAAGCTGATTAAGTGCATGATCCAATCCCTTCAAGGGTAGAATGATATGGACATTCCCTCTAATCTACTTTACAAAACAATGGAAATTGATATAATTGAATGTCTAACTCACCAGTTAAGATAAGTGAGAGCAATACAACAGATGATAGTAATTATGGTGAAGATGAAGAAGAGGTACTTCTTGATGATGATCAATGTCATAGTAATTAACTAATATGAGTACATATGTTCATAGATAGGTCTCTATGGCCCTAGGGTCCCCCAAGAACCACCCATATAGGGGAAGGCCCGGATTTCAAAATCATGTTGCAGCTTCAATTCTGGAGAATTATGCAGAGCAGGGTTTACTGCAGCAAGTTTGGCTCACTAGCTTAGCGAATAGGTGAGCCTTTCTATGCCAATTTTGCTGCATAATCTCGCTATAGTGAGTGAGGGTATGGTCAAGCTCACTAGCGAGCACCTCGATATCAGTACAGAAACAACACAAATTTGGTTTAGTAAGCTCCCACCTTTAAATACCCTTCTCCCTCAAGTTCTCACCAGAACCAGAAACCCTCCTCCCCCTAACACACTTTTTCTCTTTTTCTCTCCAATCTAACCCTAATCTTTATCCTCCAAGCTTCAAAGTATGTTTATTTTGTTCGATTTCATCTCCATTCTCTCCATTCTTCTATGTTCTTGGGTTGGGCATTGTTGTCAAGTTGGAGTCTTCTCATAATGTTGTTAGAATAGATCTAGAATAATCTAGTAGTACCCATAAATTTCTTATGAGTTTTATACTTGTAATGGCATACATTGGTGCCATCATTTCTCCCTAGAGCTCCTGGAGTTGATCCTTCACATTCTATCCTTCCAGGTGAGTGCGTTCAATCATGTAACCTTTATTTTGATCATTAGAGTTACTTTCCCTATTTTGTGGCATAATGACATGATTTTAGAGACTACTCCATAGAGATTAGAAATGATTGTTGATTTTGTTAAGTTATGAAGTTGATTTTCAAGTGCATGAAATATATATATGTTTCGAGAAACTCATGGAACCATTTATTGCTAAATGATTGTTATAAAAGAGCTAATGAATATGTTTACATTAGAGAATTCATGATTTCCATAATGATTTCAAGAGCAGTATGCTTATGTGATAGAGTCCTTAGAGTACTAAAAGTTTTTAAGCGTCTTCATGATTTAGAGACTAGACGGTGGGTTAACGGTTTTTAATTATTACAAATATATTTTATGTATTCCGTTGTTAAGTATTAAGTTAGAGATAAAAATATGTAAGAATATGATCTTGAGATATGATTTAGAAATTTAGTCATAAAAGTTTTAGAATATGAATCTTCATGTGATTCATGACGGTTGGCGACTACATATTCATGGGCTCTTGAAATCATGGTGCTTACAAACAGGTGACCCTTGGCAGGATTTCATAGCCATTATGCTAAGGTCAAACAATTAGAGTTACATGGATTCAAAACTCTCAGAGTACCAAGAGTGTTGATAATTCCTATGAAGCCAGGGAGTATGGAATTTCATTATTGCGATTTATTCCCCTTTAGTTGAGTTATATATGACGAGGTAGATTAAGCCAGAGCTATGATTCATGTTTAAAAGTCGTTAACCTTGGTACATCTAACTGTCAACAAGACGGTGTACCAAGCGACCATGGAGGTAGTCTTATGAGATGTTAACCTTGGTATATCTAACTGCCAAAGGCTGTATACCAAGCAGCCATGGAAGGCAATCTCATAAGTCTTTAACCTTGGCATACCTGCCTATGGAGGCGGTATGTCAAGCGGCCATGGAGGCTTTTCAGAATATCAAAGGAATTGGGACCTAGTTAGGTGCCTATAGCTTGTCTGAAGGAACAGTCTACCAAGAACCACAGAATAGAGTAACTCAGGGATAACTTTTATATTCTATATATATTTATCATGTTCGGAGTTCCTGGTACTTATGATTTAGAGAAAATATGATTGAATTAATATGTAGGTAAATATGAAAATACTTTAGGGCTTGTTTATTGTTGTTGTTATTATTATTACCATTATTATTATTATTTTAATTTCATGCTCTCGATTGTTGTTATTCCATAAAAATGGTTAAAGGTGAGAATTTACTTCCTGAGTTTTATGATAAAAACTCACCCTCTTTCCCTCTTTTCTTGTACATTTTGTTATAGCTTTGGATCCTCCTCTCCCTGTGAAGTTTAGTTATGTCGGTATAGAGTGCTCTAGTGACGTCGCAGGTCCCGGACCACATACACATGTTTTGCATTTTGATTTGCATGTTTTATTTGTAATTAAAATGATATAGCATTCAAGGTTTTTGTAATAGAGCATCTCATAATTTCTTTATATAGGTAGATTTAGATTTAAATTATGAGAAAGGACTGTTTATATTATTATCAATTGTCTAGGCGAAGTGACGTATGTTTTGAATTAGATTTTATGAATAAATTATGCATGTAGTATGACTTAGCAATCATGAGGCTTACGTAGGGTAAGGGTTCTTCATGTGCCGGTCATGATCTAAATCAAGTCGTGAAATTAACAAAGTCCTCAACTTTCAGATTAAATAAGGTGTTAAATATCATGTGCATTTATGTTATGTAGTTCCAATATATAGCTGTAATTGTGTTCTTTTGCTAATTATCCTTTTCAATTTCCATCATTTGACTTATAAATGTAAGTTTATTTCAAATAATGGTAGAGGAACACCACCTTGCAGGGATAGATCCTGATCTATGAATGTCGTTATACCTATTACCACCACCCCTTCCACCACCACCCACCCATAGTCATTACATCCAATTCTTGGGTACGTAGGTTGTCCAACTGCCTACACAATCAAGTTATAGCCTAGCCACAATAGTACCACCACTCCTAGCCTCGTATTGTGCTCCACTTCCAGCTCCATTGGTCCTCCACTCCTAGCCCACCTTTACCCAACAAATGGCCGAGGGTGCAACTACCTCCCAAAGTCCAAGGGTTAACTAGGATGTGTGTGCACCTTAGATTTGATGGGAGAGCTGGTAAGTAGATTTATTATAATACATTTTTATTGTGTATAACTTTGCAATTGTTGTTTTCTTTGTAGTTAATTATTTCTTTTGTGTAATAGTTGGCTCCTTCCTATTCAAGCTTGAAGTACATTATAGAGGTCGTACAAAAGAAGTATGATATCCATATTAGTCATTCACTAAGGTACTTGTGGACAAAAAGAACATGTGATATCGAGAGTAAGTCGTAAATGATTTAATTTGTTATTTTCAACTTAGTCATATTTTTATATTTCATTTAAATTATTGTTGTGACTTTTGTACACATAAGAACATTTTGTTCCTGACCCACAAGAGGAGCCTCAAACTAAAAAGGCATGGAGGATGAGGAAGCAAAGCGTATAAGGAAGGAACATGTATTGTGACATCCATGAAGGGATGGTTAGCCATGACATGTGTAACATTCTACTTTAATTTATGGATTGACAACTGTCCTCACAAACCAACACGGGTCTTTTCAACGCGCTTTGTCCTCACTCATACGCTTCCTGGAAAACTTATCAGGAGGGCATCCCAAAATTACCCCAAGTCAAACATGCTTAACTTAAGTTCTTTCATGATGGACAACCAAAAGAAAGATGTATCTTTGTTGGCATAGGTAGTATGAATCAATTCATATAGTCATCCTCAACTGTATAGTCCCATACCTATACAGCCTTAGGATTCCTCTTATTCTGGCATATAATCAGTTTATTCATGTATCCATCCGCTTAAAGGCCTTGCCATGAGCCGCTCCTTGTCTATGCCTTTGGGCGATCACTCTCCGTCCTCGTCACTAGGCGTTACATGCCCACCAGTTTCCGCCGGTTTGTCCCACCACACCGTACTAGGAGAGTGCAGGCTCTGATACTATTTGTAACATCCGAAAATATGTGTCTTTAGAAAGGTCAAGTCTAAGCTATTGAAGAGAAATTTAGTTATTATTTGAATTTAATATTTATTCTTTTATGAAATCTAATATGCAATTTGTGATATCACGTTTGTTTTCTTTAAATTTTGGAAATATTATCTTATTAAATCTATTAGATCTAATATGTTGATATTTATATTTGTATCAACATTATACATTATATATTTTGTTGGAATTAGAAAAGATGAAATATATTATATTTCCCTTTTCACATATGTTCTTTAGAAATTGATTTTAGTATAATTACTAAGGTTATGTTAAGATTTATTTATATATCTATCATTTATATTTATGGTGTAAATATCAATTAGGCTTTGAGATATATATATATATATATATATATATATATATAATATAATATAAAGTATAAGTTTGATGTTAGTTCATTCCTTTTATCAGAGATTATAATTTATATATATATATATGAAATATTTCACATATATAACTTTAGTAATAATAATATTTATTTGAAGATATTAGATATTATTTGTATTTAACATGTATTATGAATATGATTTGTTACATATTATAGAGAATTATTCGATATTATATAAGAAGTTATCAATAATTAAATTAAGTCTAAAATTTATTGATTTGTAAATTATTATTATTATTATATATATGATTAGTAATGTACGTTGTTCATTAGCAATGTATGTACGTTAATGTAGGTAACGTTATTATTATTATTATTATTATTATTATTATTATATATAAAAGTAAAGAGACACGGCTGTGTCCCGTTCCAAAAAAAAAAAAATAGCATATATATATATAAGAAAGCTTTGAGACAAAAACGGTAAGAAAAGCTCACGGGACGTTGTACGGGTATGCAGGATGGGGACTACGCCGCTTAGGGTTTTATATTCCATACTCTTAGTATATATTTAACATATCATAATACTTATAAATATTTTCTAAGAACTCTAGCCGTCCAAAGATTTTTTCTCTAGAGAGATAAACAGGATTTCTCTCAATTTTCTCTGATCAATCTCTTTCGATAAGTGCTCTCATTATTCTTATATGAGTTATGTGTTTGGCTAATCTTTAGGAAATTGTGCTATAGTTTTATCTTCCTATTCAATTCCAAGGCATTCCTAATTCTTGTCTATAATTCCATGGTAGTTGAGAGTGTCATTTATGTTCCCCAGTATCATGTAGGCAATGGTAGACACTCCCAACAACGAATGGTGAGTGGGTTTAAGCTCATGACCATACTTTTGGTCATTATTAGTATTTTGCTAACATTATATAAATTGTTTATGAAATTCTAGAATGACTTATGCTAAATACATGCTTTCATGGATTATGCTAATTTTCAAAAAAATTATTATTTTTCAAGTTATCATGAAAACCTTATTTTAGAAAGCTCATGGGATCATATTTTGATATCTTGCATGTTATTAAATATCTTTTCCAGTTTATGAAATTATGAGATCTCAGTTTAATATTTTAGGAGAAGTATTGATTACCATATTTTCAGACTATGTATTTTCTACGAACATTTTAGAACATCAGCTATGATTTATTGAAAGTGTTGAATAAAGTATGATTCATAACAATTGTCAGATACATACTCAATTGGCTTCAGAAATCACTATGTCTAAAGTTGGTGATCCCTTGGGCATAATTTTAGAACCTCAGTTATGCTAAAGTTGAATTGTTAGAATATAACAATTGTTAGATACATATGTTGTTAGCTTCTGAAATCACTATGTCTATAAGCTGGTGATCCTTTGGGCATGATTTTAGAACCTCAGTTATGCTAAAGTCAGATTGTTAGAATTATATGAATTTAGAGATTTCAGTTTTATTCAATTTAATTGCAAGTTATTATTATTATTTTTAAGTAATTAGTGAGAAACAGATCAGCTAGTTAACGGCTCCAGGATTGATCGTTAACCTTGGTACTAGGTGGTCTGCTAGAGGACTAGTTCACCCATATTAAGGAACCTAGTGAGGTGTCCATTTATGGGACCTAGTTAGGTGCCCATCAATTAGCTATTGGCTCAGATTTCAACTTTAGACTAGATATTTATGTACAGAATAATTCTTGTTTTCTACTAATTATTGCCATGATTTTGGATAAATTGTTATTTCAATATAGTTATATGTATCTAAATATATAAAATGTTTTTATCAGTTGCATGTATATGTTATGTATGTTATTGTTGCTCATGTAGGTTGTGAGTGGAGGATTTTTAGAGTTTTGATGAACTCGCCCCTTTCTTTTCCTTCCCTTTATAGTTACAGTTGTAGATCCAGTTATTATTCCAGACTCGTTACCTTTGCAACCGTTCTAGTGGTGAGCTTCACTTTGTAGTGAAGTTTAAATTAGGATTATGTTAGAATAGAGTGCTCTAGTAGTGTGCAGGCAAGGTCCTCGGACATCATTTAACATGCATGGTTATTTTAAGATTATATCATTTTATGTAATCTCTTCTAAAAACATGATTTAAGATTGTCTATTTCAGTTATGAGTTTTTGAACGATTTAGAATAATTAAATATTTTATGTATTTTATTAATAAAGTTTGCAAGAAGTTATGAGGAATTTATTTATTTAATTATTTATATATTATTATGATTTATTATAAGCATTAATTTTGTAATTTACTATGCATGATTGCATGAAATTAATTTTAGAAGACTTCCATAAGGGACAATATCCCTTATGTGTCGGTCACGATTTTTGGGTCGTGACAACATGTTAGCATATGCACACTTGCAAGTGTTGTGGGAGTACCGAGCCACCAACCCATTCAAGTAGAAGCCGAAAAGGATAGAGCAAACCGGGCTTCACTAAGGATATGTTACTCCACACTGATGGCTCAGCACCTTAGAGGTCACTAGGGCACGAAGGGTGATGCCATTATTAACATTTAGTTTTTTCTTCTACTTAGATATTGTATTTATGTAATATAATGTGAATCTAGTTTTAAATACAGGTAAAGGAGTTGAAATAGGAGCCGACTTATGGAGGCTCTTCAATGAGACCTACACACGCAAAGAGGACAAAACTAGATAGGTCAACAGTCACATGCAAGGCACATATGTAAGTCGCAAATCTAATCTCATATTTATTTTTTCTTATTTATTACTTCTGTTCATATTTATTTATAATTTTTTTCATCTTTATTGCAAAATGAATATAGACAATCGTAAGAAAAGGCATTGACCCAATGACGGGAAGGACATGAAGTTTGGCCTAATGCTTTCATATTAATGAAGTCGAGATATGGTCATAGACCAAAGTTTCAAGCATTGCATATACAACATGGAACATTACTATACTGATAGTGTGTCCCTTTTACCTCCTCTTTGACCTGGTTAGCTTCTAGAAATGATCTGAACCACAAGTGAGTGCATGCAGAAACTAGTAGCCAAGGTGGAGACAAAGATGATCCAAGAGCAAGAGAAAGCCACTTGGCAAGAGGAGATAAAGTAGCTCAAGATTGTTAAATTCAATATATACATAGCCATTGCATTATAATTTCAATTCCATTTACAAACACTAATTATGGAGAATGAATAATATTTTGGAATAAAATTATATTTTTTATTTAAAATTTTTCATTGTGCATTAACGTTATACAAATTAATTGTTAACTATTATTATTTTTTATTTTGATATGAATCGAATATACTGATATATGTATAGCTATTGACTGATTTTTCTTCCAATATATGCATTTATTGTTCCCTTTTCGTTTCTCATGCTAAAACTTTTAATTAATTGATAAATTTTAAAATATTATCTTTGTATGTATATAAATCCATATTTATTTGTGTTTGCTTTTTTAAGGTATAATCATTATTAACATATTATTTTATTTAAAAAAATATAATTATTGATAGATTGCTAATTTTATTTTCCAAATCTCTACCTAACTATTTAAGTGACAAATTTCATTTTTTAATTCATAAAAGCTAATATTACATAGACATCAAAAAAATAGAAACACAGCAAAAATTAATAATAAATAATATTATTTTCTTTTTTTATAAGCATAATATTATAACCTTTAATTGATACTTATATCCATATTAATCAATAACGTATACATACTAATAGTATTATTATCCTTTTCATTACCATTTTTAAAATTTTTATTTTTTTATTTTTTTTAATAAATCCATGCATACATGTTGGGATTCAAATCTCCACAAAAAATAAGGAATGATAACCCATGACGAAGATAAGGATGGGGATAAGAGGAAAATTCTAAATGAGAACGGGATTTGGAGAAAAGTTTCTAACTTCAAATCTAGAGGTTTTGAAAATCATACATATATATATATATCTCTATGCCATATTTAATTTTTTGAAACTTAAATATTTCAATTTATCAATTCCACAATTGTTTTATATTATTATTTTTTTTTTGAAAAATATTTCAATTTTTCAAAATTAAAATATTTAAAAAATCAATTCTACAATTTACACTTATTTGACAATGATACTAATTATTTATTAATTTTTCAAAAAATTAAATAAATACAATACTTTTTTTTGTTGAAAATGATTATATAATTGATATACTACTTCAATAATTGAGATGACATATGTAACATCCTCCCAAGTACGACCTCATCCTTAAGTCATGGCATCATACTTAAGAGTTGTTACTTCCTAATTAGCGGACCTTTCTTAAATATCTATAGCAAGATTGATCGCTTCATGAAGTAACTAAGCGTAATTCTATTAAAATGTATAACGAAGAACCAAAACATTTATTTAAATGCATAATTAAGTACAGAGGGAAGCTCTTCTAAGAGCTTTACTACACTACATTCACTGTTTCATTTATATACATACAACTCCAACTAAGCACAGTAAAGTAAAAACATCAACTAATAAGTACTACGATTCTGAGTTCTTCAAGTTAGCTTCATTGTTTTCTGATCAACCAGGCGACACGGCACACAAAAACATAGGGGTGAGAATTACACAATTCTCAGTAGGGCAACTCCCTAGTTATATCATCATAATGTCATCGTCATCGCCCCAACTAGTTCAGTTTATTAAGAAAATGTGAGCATGCGACATATATCAAAGATTCATTTTAATGTTCAAAAACCATTCTTCCGAAGTGGGTTTCTTTTAGCATTTAATCACTTAAAGCATATATCTCATAGTATTCTAACATTGAGTAAATTATCCTAGGTAAACAATTCAGAGTAAGTTGAGTAGCATATAATACATGCAATGAACTTATCTCAAAGTGACATGGTTTCACTTATGGCAACAAAGATCAAATCAGTGCATTTTCTCTTTTCATTGACATAGGAAAGACTTAATTTACCCAATGGGTATTTGCTGGACAATGCCACAATAGATAATTTATACCAAATGGTATTTATAGTGGATTACCCAATGAGTTCAGCTAAAGTCTACTTTTTCATACTTTTATTGCCAATTTTCTAGGCTTTACTTGTATTTTCATTTGAAAATGAATGTATGCATATCATCACGTAATCATAAATAAATCATGGACAATCATTCATTCATCCTCATCATTTCATAACTCATCACTATACATTCACATAGACAATATCTCATATACATCCTTATATCAAATAGTAGGCTTTTCATGCTAAATTGTATGTCATATTTCATCATTTGAAGCCAATAAATCAAGTACCTTAAGGTTTTTAAAAGGTTATGGAAGTCTTAGTGTTTACATATTATGGAGTATTTCTACCCATTCTTACAAATTCTAACCAAATCTTTTTCTCTTAGTTCTCTTTGTACTCTTAGCATTCTATTAATACATTAGTGCAATTTAAAATGTTATCCTTAGGTATTTAAAGGTTCTTTATATATTTTCAAGCTCCTTTATGATTTTTATATATTTTTCCTCTTGAAGATTATTGCATCTTAAATTCTTAAAACTATCTCTTTTCAAGACTTTAATCTTCTATTTAGTTCTAACATCTTTTACAAAAAAAATTATAATTTTTTGTATACCTATTATCTCAATCTTTTAAAAGTAGTTCCAGATTTTTAATTCATCAAGCTTTCCATTAATGATAATTTCATTAAAAACATATTTATGGTTATGCCATAGAACCCTTGCAAAGTTACCCTTTTCCAGAATCTCTAGCACACTATACCATAAAGTTATTTCTTATTCTGGATTTTGGTGCAAAGCTTTATGCATGGCATATATGGATATGTTCCTCTGTGTATTGGCTTTCCAACAAAATCAGGCTATTTGCATTTTTCTAGAGTGAGTTACACCTATTTTACTACTGAAAGGTTAGATTCAAAGTTTTAATCTTTGACTTAACATTGAAAATTTATATCTTGAGCTTGAGAACTCCGTTTTGGGTGATTCTTTTTTAAGATTATTCTATAATGTGTCTAGTTTACGGTAAAAATATTTTAATTTCGAGATACTTTATATTTTGTGAATATTGCTTTTCGAATTGCCTACTGCCAAGAATAGCCAGAAATTCCAACACCTAACGTTTTCATGTCTTAAGTTACTTTTATTAAATCAAGCTTCACATACCATCTTTTTAAGCTATATTTGAGTATGATAACATCATAAAAGTACTCAGAACATAATAGAATATATTATGCTATCTAAAAATATATTTTACAACAATCATTCAAAACTTTTGATAATAACTCAATCTTGAGGCATTCTATTCATGGGCAAGGCTAGAAGCCAACAATGCTTGAACAATTAAAGATGAAGCTCCTACCTCTTATGTAAGGTCTAAAAAGAGTCCTTCTCTTCTTCCTTGAGCTTGAGCAAGAGTCCTTGGAGTAGATGACCCTACTTGAATCTTGGCTCTAGAACTTAAATGCTTAAGAAAAATATTTCTCACTAGAGTTAAAGATTGTAACTCTTGTGAGGGCTAATAAAGGTTTGGGCTTATGATTTAAGTGTTTAGATGAGGTTTAAAGGGTGAAGGGAACTATTTGAAGAGAATAACATAAGAATAAATGATAGAGAAAGAATAAGAAAGAAAGAACACTTAGGAATTCTAAAGCTTGAAGATTAGTAAGAGTATGTTATGAGCGATGAGTTTACACAACTCTCTTCCTTTTATAGGCCAAGAGGCCATGACTTGAAGTGTAGTGGAGTTTTTAGTGCTTCAATTTGTTATTCTTGGATGCTCTTGTGAGTGGAGTAATAATCATTTTAGATTACTAAGTGCTAAACATAATCATCATGTTAGAATTAGTGGTTAGTGTAGTGCTAATTTTAGTGGAAATCAAGAGCTCTTTATGACACAAATTTATTCATCAAATCAATTTGTTTCCTATCATGATGATGCTAATTTTTGGCTCATACATACATGAAGGGATTGTAATATGGGATTTCATGGAGTCTTACCTTGTTTTATGTACTTTGTCATGTATGATATGTATGTATGTGTGTTGCATTTTGTTTTATCATAATTTTTTTTAAAAAATAAATGATATTATAAGATATCATGGCCAATCTTTTCTATTTTATTTTTATAATTGAAATCCCATGTTAATTATTTTAACATAATTATCCACGAACTCCATAGTCTACACTAGAGTTTTGTAACTTTTAGTTAATTGACCCATTTTATTTTTTTCTACTTTTAATCCAATAGTTTATATTCATCCTTGTTTCAAGACAATGATATTTTTATAATTAGATAATGATAGTAGAATTCTTCTAATTCTATTTATAAAATAATAGTTATCTTTGTCATTTATTAATAAGACAAGAGTTATTTGTAATTTTTTTTCCTACATAATAAATATATTTTCATAATTTTCACTAAATAATAATATTTTTATAATTCTTTATATTTATTTATTTTGTTTTAGATATATTTTATTATTCTAATATTATTTGTTATATTTCATGACACTTATCCAATTTCTATTGATTTTCCTTATCTTAATAATTAATTTAATTTAGTTAAAATTTGGGAATGTTGCGGTGGCCATTCCGTGATGTTCCCAAGATTTGAAGATATACAGTCACGGAATATGCAGCGTTCCACTGCTGAAGTTGAATCTTATCCTAAAATTCAAAGTCCACGAGCGGAGATCGGGATATATAGGATTGAATTTGACCCGGCAGCTAGGAGCCTGGTAGCACAACGATTCAGTTGCACGAGCTTTGTATTTTATCTGATTTCCAGAATAACATGATTGCTTTCCTGACTGTCCTTTAATTTGGCACAAACCACCTTGAGGTTTAATTTGGCTACACTGCACTCCACCCTCTTATATTTAATTACTAATAAAAATTATTATTTTAATACAATTTTCTTGTTTTTAATATAATATATGATGAAAACATTAGTAAAAAAATAAAATATTTAAAAGAAATAGAGTATTATATATTTACCCTATAAATATTTTTTAATTGGGTTAAAGTTGTTTCTAATCACTAAAAAAAAGCAAATTTTGATTTTATTTTCTTAAAAAACATTTAATTTTGGTCCAATTATTTCTAAAATATTATAGTTTTAGTCATTATCATGTATGATTATTGGCTGTCATACAGAATTAAAAGACATGACCTTCTATTAGTCATTCAACACTTAACATAGATAGTTTAATGTTAGGCATCAATGTTAAAAACTTGTGAGTTTACCTATGGTTGAGGTAAACTTAAATTGTAAACTCAACTCTTAAACTCACAAAAAAGTTTGCTTATTTTAAGAATAGTATTTAAAATATTTATATCATCTAATTATAGTAAAAAGAAATCATGATAAAACAAATATATATAAGAATTTCAATTACAACATCGTGATGAAGCAAATGCAAGTTTTAAAATATGAAATTCAAATTAAAATCATAAGAAATGTAACAGATCAAAACTTTAGAATCTGACCATTTGAAAGAACTTGAATCAATACATCATAACTTCAATGTTAGAAGATCTAATTAATAGTTCTTATTGTGAAATTCTATATTTTATAGTTTCCGAGACCAAATTCTAACTAAAAGAATAAACTCAAGTTTACCCCTCAGTTTACCCAAGTATATCAAGTTCACCCAAGCTTATCTGAATTTACTAAGGTTCAAGTTGGCAAGCGAGTTAACTCAGTTTTGACATCCTTAACTCATTAGAGTTTAAGAGTTAACTCGAGAGTTTGATAATCATGATATGGATTAAAATCAAATAATTTTATAAATGTTTGAACTAAAACTAAACAAAATCTATTTTAGGAACCAAAATAAAATTCACATATTTTTCAAGGACAAAAAACATATATTTAAGATTATTAATTTTTATTATTTTAAATTATAATTTACATTTAAATATAATTTATTATTTTTTTTATCTTTAATAATTATTTATTAATTTAATCAAATATAAACGTAAAAAAATATAACACTATTTCATTCAAATATTTTATTTTTTCACATCCTATTTACAAAAAATAAAATTATATTATATTTTTATTATCTATTTAAATTTAATGAGGTTGAGTGCAATTTTTAAATAAGAATGGGGTGGAGTGTAATTTAATCAAATATCAAGGATAGTTTGTGCTATTTACTCTAAAAACAAATAAAGATCAGTATTATACCCAAACATAAATCAATTTTACATTTAAACATAAAATAATTTTTACTTTTATAAAAAATCTTATTTAAATTTTTTTAAAAGAAATCCTTTTTCTAAAATTTTATCCAGACTAGCTCTATAACTTTCTAGACAATTCTAGTAAGAACCTATCAATAAAATAAGTAACAAAATATTTAATATTCCAATGACATTATTTATTGGTCAAAAACACAAGAGCTACTTCAACCCATTCCATCATTAACACATACCCGAGGGACTATTTACCCCATTTTAAAAAGGCTAGGTGCCAATTCTTGGGTGAAAAAAACTGTGGGACTATAGCATACACTGGGTTATTGTTATTAATTATTAATGAGGTGGAAGATAAATATTTCCTTCAATTCTCAATATAAGTTATTTTTTGGATATGTATAGAAATTAAGATAATAATTAAATCTTATTAATCTTCTAAGAAATGAAATTAAAAGACATAAATAGATATCCTTTTATCGCTCAACTGTCACTCATTTTATCTTCAACTAAATACTCAAACAAGCTCACCTCCATTATTTCTTTCTAATTAAATAAAGAGATAAAACAAGTATGAAATAATTAATGAGTCATTGAAATTTGAAAAAAGAAACTCAAAAGTAACTTATATTGAGAAGTGGAGAGAGTATATACTTGAATTGAGGAACGAATTAAGTGTAGAGAAATAGTTCATCATGTACGTTTTATTTGTCTAAAAAAATTGTTGGCTCGCAGATTAAGAAATTTTGATAAAACGTTTCATGAATGAATATCGATTTTAGTTTTCTTAATTCATACGCAAAATTGACCAAAAAGTTGCATAATCTTAATGCATCTGAATTAAGTGCATCAGGTCGGTCATTAATTACATTAATTAAACCCATATATGAACAAATATAATTGTCACAATCAACAACAATAACCAAGCATTGCCATACATGGTGAGGTTGAATACTTATGAGAGTGACATAATATCGTGTCGTGAACCATGCTTTCACTAAACCATCTAAAATACCACTCTCTCTTATTCGTTCGACTATAATTATCTAAAAATAAAAACACACATATTAAACAAATAATTAATAAATATTGACAACAGTACAAACTTGTGATAATAGATAAAATTGTCCTTATTTAATTGGTAAAAAAAATTAATATCTCCTTGATAACAGTGTAAAATTATGAATTACACTAAAATATAATTGATAAAAAAAATAATATCTCCTTGATAAGATAAATGAATAGATGAAATGAACAAAAAAAAAAAAAAGTGAACAATTGAAGTGTAACGAATGGAGTAGAGTAAACTCTCTCAAATTGATTTCTTACAAAAAAAAAAAATTATTTAGTTTAAATGTTGGACACTTGTTAGTCTTTAACATGAAGCTGCATAGTGGCACCTTAAATTAGTCTGTACAATCATCCACCCACTCAACTTAGTCACTCATCCCTCACCACCTTCACCATCACCCCCACCCGATCTCCTGTCCACTCACCAACACTGTACTTAGTGTGAAGAAAATGCTGAAAGAAAATGAATAGGAGCAGCACAGTCTTTTCTCTGAGCTCATATCTCTCTACGTAAACTTCACTTCGGATGCCTGTGTTCACCACTATGGAGGCTAATGGAGTAAAACCCAATTCCTCATTTTCAATTCCCTTATTGGTGCTTGCTTGTCTCCACATGATATTCTTATAGCACTTAGCTTTTTTGAGATCATGGAGAGTTCAGAGAGCTATAAACCTGACCTTCACACTTACAATATCTTCATTTCATCATTTTCCAGGTCCGGCAATATTGATGCCAACTATCTTGGTACTTGGCCAAGAAAGCCGCATGACACAATCCTAATCTTCGGAGTTTGAATCCCTTACAATGGGCTGTGTTAATTCAAGAAAATTCCAATAGCGTTTTTGAAGAAATGATAATCTCTGAAATTGTACCCAATTTATCTATGTCGGAAAGTATGCTTAAAAGGCTCTGCAAGCAAAATAGTTTGGGTCAAGCGGAGGAGTTTTTCAAGTTCGTATTGGATGCCGGATGGGGATCAACGAACAATGGCTGGGAAACTAGTAGTAATGTATCACGAACAGGGGCAAGTGGAAAAGATGGGAGGAGCTACTTGAAACTATGAAGAAAGCCACTTCATTCACAGCTGGTGTCCTCTCGCCTGTTAATTGTCGGATTGTGAGGACGTACGCTGCAGCATTAGATAGATTAGACTGGTGTTGGAGAGTGGACTGGAGATGGGAGTAGAGATGAAAGAGAAGATGGAGGAGGGGTGAGAAACTGACTTGGGTGGATGGGTGATTGTCAGGGACATATTTAGGGTGCCACTATACAACCCTGTCAAACTTGATGTTAAGGACCAACAGGTGTCAAACGTTTGGTATTGTCGGCAACCAACTTTGTAATTTCATTTCATCAAGACCAAGTTGTCCAACTATGAATTGTGAGGAATCGATTTCGGGGTTTACTCAAGATACTATAATAAAATGATAAATTTCCTTCACTAGTTCCATCTGTAATTTTTCTTAATTTACTTCTCTTACCCTTAATAATAGCACTGATTTCTTCTTGCATTGATAGTCTGCGTTCATCTCCCTTCTAGTCTCTATTGCATTCGTGTCAAACATCCTTTTCACCTCATTGTCATCGCCCGCATCTCTTATATCATCGCAAGTTTATGGTGCTTCTTACTAATGTTGAAGACAATCACGAACTCTTTCTACCTTAATTGTGGGTACAGTGGGGTTGTGTTTTTGAGGGCTCACGTTTTGGATTTGGGTGTTCTCGATTTTAAAGTTGATAATGTTTGTGTTTTTAGTAATTTTGTTCAAATCATTATGGGTCCTTGGGTTAGAGTTCTTGGTTTCTTTTAATTTTTTTTTATCTTTTAGTGAGCCAACCCATTTAAGCCACTAACTTAGATGGATTGAGCCAAGCTGGTATCTTTTTGGCTCGCTATGAAAGTGAGTTATCCCATTTTTGCTCTTCTAGCTCGCACCCCATGGTGGATCAATGAGGGCAAGCTGGGTTCGCCAATTTAATAGCTCTACTTGGAAAGATAATTTTTGTTAGTATCAAGAAAAAAATGTTGTTAGTCCTAAGTTTAGATTGTGTATGCACTCTAGAAGGGTGTGTGTACTCTAAGCTATCTTTAGCAGTTAGGATACTTTCTATTAAGTCAAAAGTGAATCAAAGTCAAAGTTCTTTTGATCAGTGAACTTAGTCTACATATAGAATTGATTCTAAAGGACTTTAATCAAGCTAAATGCTTAGATTCCAAATTTGAATAGAAAGAAGTAAAGATTGATTGTTATTTGAAAAGATATATAGTTAATTATAAAGATGATATTGCCTGACTTATTGTAAGTTTCGTGAAGGCCTAAGTTTAAACCCAAAAGAGTGGGAAGTGAGAGATATAAGAATGCCCCAAAGGAAAAAAATAATGTATTATTTGCTCTTAATCCTAGACACAAACAATTCTACACATCAATGTGCTCAACTTCTCACACAAGGTGCAATAGTGAGAATTAGAGGAGTGATGGTGTGATGACTCATCCATCACATGATAAAGCTTGACAATATTTTGATTGAACTTATCCTAATTTGCTTTGAACCCTTGAATGTTATTTAGGCCTCTATGCTGATGAGTGTACTCCAAGTACCCAATTTAACAAACTTTATTCACGTTGGCCTATGGTTGTTACACAATACAACAACCTCCCCTCTAAAGTGTGTATGAAAGACTCATATATGTTGTTAACTTGTATAATATGTGGACCAAAGGATACCAAAGCCAAGATTAATATGTACCCCGGACACTTAGTGGATGAATTGATTAAGTTGCGGTGTGAGTGTATAGTTTTGTAATATTTCAACAAAGCAAAATTTCATGATATAACTAGCATTAGTGTGAATCGTCAGTGACTATCCAACTTATGGAATGTTGTTTCGATGGATGATATAATGAAAATAGGCATATGCAATTTGCATGGAGGATACAAAGTATATTCACTTTGAAGTTTGGAAGAAAGAATTCATAAATTGATTTTAATAGGAGGTTCTTAGATGTTGATCATCAATAATTATAGATTTAAAAGAATGCTATAGAGAATAATGAGTCTCTAGTTAGCCTTAACAATAACCAAATGTGAGATAAAGTTAAAAGTTATCCAAAAGTTACAGTAGTGGGAGAGTCTATAAGATTGTCAGGCTATGGGATAGAGCACAGATGGACTGAGCAAAGTACTTTTTGGGAGTTACAATTTCAGAAAAATAATTTAGTTTGTCATTGTTTATATTTTATTCATGTTGAGAAAAATGTATTTGATAATATTATGACCTCTACGATGGATATTGACCAAACCAAGAATTGAAAAGGCGAAGTTAGATTATGTTGAGTATTGTAGACGATTTGACTTGAATTTAGAAGAATTGAGTTTGCGTAAATGAAAGGCTTAGTGTACTTTAAGCTCTACACAGAAACAAGACATTGTAGGGAGGAGTAAGAGCTGGGAATGCTTTGTTGTTATGCTTCTAACATGGGTATGCAAGTGAATGGTGCACAAAGTAGATTTTTAAGCATGAAGAGCCATAGTAGTTATGTTTTCATAGGGTGTTTGTTTCCTATTGCATTTAAAGAACTACCTTATCATGTTTGGAAGCTAATGACTAAGTTGAGTGAATATTTTAAAGAGTTGTGCTCTTCTACTATTAAGGTTAGTGATCTACTTGTGATGGAAGAGAACATCCCCATTATTTCGTGTAAATTAGAGAGAAACTCCTCTTTGTTTCTTGGACTCTACGAAGTACTTTTGCATAGATCTAGCATATAAAGCATGTGTGTGTGTGGAGGGATTCAATATAGCTTGATTTATTCATTTGAAAGGGAATTCAAAGAGTTCAAAAGAGTTGTGAAGAATAGGCCATAAGTTGAGGGATCAATATGTCAAACATACATATCAAATAAGACATCAAACTTACGCTCATTTTACTTTGAGCCATATGTTCAATTCAGGAGAACTAAGGTTAGTCGGAATGATGTCGGAGGTGAAAGCTCTATTGAAAAGACATTGTTCATCTTCAACTAACATTGTCTGTCTTTGGCATTAGATGACGGGAATTCTACACACTTGATGACCATGAAAGGATGGCCTTCGACTGGGATCGGCCACAGTAATTGGAGCTCAATTCAAGGTTTGAGTAGAGCTCGTTTCACTGATGGTGATGAGGAAAGCCCGGTTGTAATTGGGACAAAAATGGTTGAAGAGTAGTAAGCATGAGAAAACTGGCACCCCCAAAACATGATGACCATCATTCTGCCCATAACAACTCTCATGGAAAGTCTTTGTCGTCTGGAAGTTTGGATTTGGAAGTACATTTTCAAAGAAGTCTTTAGATATGGCAATGAGGCATATGGTATGTTCATATATTCCATTATGTATACCTTATCTGCAATGCAGGAATGCTAATCTAGCTCTAATTAATGAGTATGATATAGCGAGAAAAGTATTAATGCCTACATATGCTTAACCTTGGTATAATTCCTTTAAGTAAACTAGTAAAGACAAGTAACTTCAACAGTTATTTCGGTTCTCTAAAAATAGCTTATCTCTATAGGGAAATAATATATGGTATGTCTTAATTCCAATGTGTTGTTTAAAATACTAGAAAGATAGAGGATATTCATATATTTAATGAACCTAACCAATAAGCCTAAATATGCTTGGTAATATATCCTCGTCCATTTAATACTAAGGTTGATAGTTTGGATGCTTTAAGCCAAACTGTTTATTCCTGTACTACATTGAATAATAGAATGATTGGAAAGAGTTATGTTTCACAGATTCAGTAGATCTATTAATACCATAAAATTTTGAGATAAATTTGGAAGTGTGCTTACAACAGAATATTGACAAAGTTAAGGAATACTCAGTGTCAGTGTAACTTCATCGTCACGTTGTGCTGCAACAAATGTGTGTCTGTTTCATGGTGGGCAAGTTACAAATTGTCTCTGGTTTCTCTTTTAATTTGCAGGACATACGGCGAAGCATCCAGGAAATCTGCGTCCGCTCGTGACAAGCATTCCAGCCTCTTCTATGTACAGCGTGAGATCAGGTGGTTCCTCAAAGAGCAGGACAGTCTCTGTTTCTGATTCTCCGCTTGCCACAAGCAGCACTGCTAGCTCTGAACCAAGTGTAAATAACAACTCCTTATCTTTTGATGGGAGTGAGGTTGAGGAAAATGATTTCGGAAGTGAGAGGGGAAACTCTTCCCCTATCAGTCATCATCAGATGCAGCGCAACTCATGATGGAATTATCAGCACAGATATGATGGTTTAGGCATGATCATAACTACTACGCCTGCCACTTTATCCTCTATGTGGTAGAACAAATAGCATTGATATTTGTTTGATATCATGTGCGTGGCAAATGTTCTAATGGTAGAAATTGAAGTCTCTTCTCTATGGCATGAGATTGTTTGTACTAAACATTTGACAACAAAATTGACGAGCTCTTTCAATTATTACACACTAAAAAATCTGATGAAAGGTTCGTAGTTTAGCTTCTGAATTAGCATCTAAAACATCTAGTTTAGACATAAGCTACCACGTACAAGGGCATCACTCAGCAAGTATTCTAGAACTCTAGTTTCTTGTGGTTGCGGTTTTTCATGCATTTCTTTGACGGATCGATTGTTTAATCTTGCCTATTATAAGCGATAAAGGAGTGCAGTGGATGTTGATAGAGCCTAATTTCCTTGATAGCTGGAAGGATAGACTAGACTGGTTTCTTCATCTATTTGGTTTGCAACGTTTTCCCAATCTTCATTTGCCAATCGATCGACACTAGCTTCATCTATTAAACTCCAGCATTTTTATGCTCTTGGTTTTACTCATTTCACACTTTTTCCTTACTTGACGCAACTGAAAGCGTTCCAGTAGCTACTCGTTCGTTTTTGTCAATATGCTAAAAAATAAGTTTACAAATACTAAGGCTTTTTTTTTTGGCCAAGAACAAGTATTAAGTTTACTGCAGTACAAATCAGTACCAAAAAAAAAACAGGTTTATGCAGCACAAACACTAATTCATGCCATGTATGCTGGTGTTGTAGGCATGTAAAGTTAAACTAGAACGCTGGTAAAGGATGAAAGATCAATCACTAATTTCATAAATTTCATCTCATGGTGGTGCAAAAGACTTGCAAATTTAGAGATCAGAAAATGGATCAACTCGTCTTGTCTCATTCCTTTCAACTTGCCATGGACTTACCTACAATGAAACAAGGTGTGTCAACCTGCCCTCATAATTTAGGCGGATTAACTGTAAAAATATATATCAAAATAAACATGTTTTAAGATTTTTAATGAGTTAGTTTTCATTAAAAATAAAAATAAAAAATAAAACATTTACCATATGATTTTTCGAGTAATGGTGAATCTTATAGGTGACTAAAACGGCACCAAAACACGTACAAGGAAGCAAAGATCACAGACCGAAAGAAGAAAAAGAAGGAGAGTTTTCTAAATATGTTTTGAGCATTTACTGAATTAGAGAATGATCAAGTTAGTTTACACTATGCAATCAGATAGGTTTATACACAAGTGAGCTGAAGTATCGAGTAAGCTACCATAGAACTCTATCTGATAAGTAACAAACTAACTACTTTCCTAACTGAAAGTAACAGAATATAGTTGGTTCAGATTGAACATAGGATGTTGATATATGTAATACCTTAGGTGCACATGTCCATAGACAAGTTCCATATGGCCTTAGGGTTTTCTGGATCCACCGTGTAGCTGGGAAGACCTCAGATTGCAAAAACCATGTTTGAGTTGAAGTTCTATAGAATTATGCAAAAGCTTCGCTAAAGCAAAATATATTTGTTGCATGAACAAGCGAGCTTTTCTAACCGTTTCACCATACAGGCTCGTTGTAGCGAGCTTTACCCGCTCAGTGAGCACTCCAATAAGGCATAGGACTAGAAACGACACAATTTTGCTAAATGAGTTTCAACCCATTATAAACCCCCGAGGCTCATGTTTCTCACTCCAAAATCGAGCCCTCACCCCCCAAAATCCCATCCTCTCTTCTTCTACCTTACTCACTCCCAATCTTATTCTAATCTTCATCCTCCAAGTTTCAAGGTGCGTAAATGTTGTTAGATTATGTCATCCCTCTCTCCATTCTTTTATGCTCTGTATGGGTATCATTCTTTCTCTCATTGTTGTCAAGTGGGATGCTCTCCCAATATTGTTAGCATTGATCTAGGGTTATCTAGAGATACACATAGATTATTTATGAGCTTCGTTGCTTCAATAACAGATTTTGGTGTCATCCCTATTCCCCAAGCTCTCTGGAGTTGGTCCTTCACATTTCATCCCTTCAGGTGAGTGGGTTTGATCTCATGGCCCTATATTGTCATTATTTTATTACTTTTTAGCAATATAAAATATTTAGATATTAGAAATCAAGTTTTTACATGATATGAACTTATGCAAGAACTAGAAAATACTTCTTATTTGAATTGTTCATGAAAACCTATGATTTCCAAAATGCATGGGACCATTCTTGGATTAAATTGATGTTATATGAAATTATTTCATGACTCTGAGCTTGATTATGATGATGTAAAATTATTATGGATATAGAGAGTAATGTAAAACTTTATGTTATTTATGAGAATTAAGAGTTGATGAACCAAGAGTTTATAGAACCCCAAATTATGACTTCGGTATGGTTTTAAACTAGGGAGTTACTGAGAGAAATAGAGCTGTGAGTTAACGATAGCTAAATTATTAACCTTGGCATATCAAGTGCTCGAGAGGCAAGTTATCCTTACTTAGATCAATCCGCCAAGGGGCAGCCAGGGACTGAACACCCTTTACAATTATAGATAGTCTGTCTTT
Organism: Dalbergia oliveri; assembly: GCA_030441495.1. Classification (NCBI taxonomy): domain Eukaryota; kingdom Viridiplantae; phylum Streptophyta; class Magnoliopsida; order Fabales; family Fabaceae; genus Dalbergia; species Dalbergia oliveri. Next base: position 19,327,953 of record JAMLFY010000005.1, on the reverse strand, counting down.
TTAGTAATTTCTTGAGAAATAATGTTAGTTTATATTTCTAGCAAACTTATGATTTCATAGCTATTATGTATATTGTAATTGAAATTAGTTTGATGCTACATTATTATTTATCTACTTTCTTCTTGTCCCATGTATGGTTATGGGTTGGTGAGTATCCACTCCTTGAGTTTTATGATAAAACTCACCCCTTTTTTCTTTCTTTTTTCTCAGATACATCAGTAGCCTTAGATCCTCCACCTCCTCCCCCTCAGGAGTAGAGATTTCTATTGGTGAGCTTCACTTCGAAGTAGAGTGCCTTTTGTTTATGCTTTAGAGTGCTCCAGGAACAGTGTGAGCAGGGTCCCGAACCATAGAGTATACTTTTGCATTTTGTTACCAAGATTTATTTTGTATTTAAAAATAATAGAGTATTCATGGATATTTTGTATAGAAAGTAACTTAGCATATATTTTGTATTATAACCATACATTTAGAGCTAGATTATGAGATTTCAATTTATGATTATCCTGATTTTAAGAATGAGTAATTTAATTTAGAGATGAAATTATGTTTAAGAATAGATTTTACAAATAAAATATGCAAATAGTACGGCGCAATAATCATGAGGTGTACATGGGGATGAGATTCTTCACGTGTCAGTAAGATCCAAACGGGTCGTGACAATATGGGAGGAGGTGTTGCTTGTGTTGCAGAAGGTGTGCAGTCATTGTACGTGAAAGGATGGCTGTGGTGATGAAGGGGAGGAATGTGTGATGTGTGTGTGAGTAAAGATGCTGATTGAGTCCAAAAAGGAAAATCCTTTCATAGAATGTAACATTTCTTGAGGCAAATATTTCTCTAGTCTTGAGATTAAACATGATGTAACCTTTTGTGCCATGTTTATGTCCTAAGAAGGCATATTTTCTACCTCTAGGATCTAACGTCTTCCTTTGGGAGACTAATGTAGATGCAAAACTCAAACAACCAAAGACCTTAAGATAAGTAATATCAGGAAGTTTATTGTGCAAGAGTTCATAAGGACTCTTATTAGCTAAGAATACACTAGGTTGTCTATTGATAAGATGTGTGGCATGAGCAATAGCAAAGTGCCAGAAATAATTCACAAGACATTCATTTCAAATTGAAATCTATTACATTTCAATAAACGTCTTGAAACTTGAAATTTTGGATTGGAGGGAGTTTTAAATTTTCAAAACACACTAATTCTTAACTTTAAATAATTAAACATAACAATTAACATAATTAATCATGCATTTAAATCACCAAGAGGCAAAATTTAGTTAAGAATGATTAATTACTCCTTACATAATTAATTAAGATGATTAATCTTTTATTGAACTTAATTAATCTTAATTAATACATAATTAATAGTAAATGGAAATCGAAGCATTACATGTGGCAATTTCTCCTAACCCCAGCTTCCTGCCCAAAATTTCAATGTTTAATCGATACAAAAATATTGACATAGTTAAAAAAAAATCATTTCATTCAATGTAATAAAAATAATTAAATCCAAACATATGATTCAAATCTATTAATATATAATTTCAATCTTAATTATATATGATTGAGAATTATATATATATATATATTGATTTTATTCTAAATTAATTTATAAAATATTTATGAACCTAAATCATTAAATATTATGACGTCATTTATTTTTTGTAACAAGTTTTATTTTTAATTTAATTTTTATCAATTATTATTTAAATTTATTTTTACTCATTAAACATATTAATATATTTTACAACTTATATAATCAGCTACAAAATTAAAATTTTGAATTCAAAATCAATGGATATTTATTTCACATATATCATAATAAATGTATATGATGATTTGTTTTATTATGTAGCATTTTTTTAACTAACTAATCATATTTATTTCTTTTCTCTACATATAAATCAAATTTAAATAAAGTATAAATGCATAAACCTTAGGTTAGAATAAATCTATAATCATGAGATCCTTTCCATATACATCAGGCATAAGATCTAATTCATAATCAAATTCATTTAAATTAAATTTGAATAGCAAATTCATTCTCAATTTTAATTATTCCAAATATCGAATAACGAAAATCTGATATTTTATAATGGTTTATGTATTATTAAAACAACAAGCTCAAATTTGTATACAAGTTTGCATTCTAAAAATTGAAGTTTTGAATTTGTACTTCCATGTTATAAAATGTGCAAATATATAATTGACATAACCCATGATAACCATAATAATTAGTATAATAACTATTCAAAATAAATAAATAATTAATATATATTTTGAAATCAAAATATTGGAAGATTTGGCATAATAAAATGGTTAAAATAAGTATCATGAATAAATAAAATTAATTCATATAATTTTATATTTCTCTAAATTTTAATTAATATTGAAATTTTGAAAATGTGCCCCGATTGAGCTTTTATTCTTTGCTTCTCTTCAATTTTATTGTTTGTTATTTATTATCTTTTATTATTATAAGCTTATTTTATTCTCATAAATTGACAAGTTGATTAAATACAAAAATTCGGATAATAATCACACACACACACACACACACACACACACACACACACACACACACACACACACACACACACACACACACACACACACACACACACAGATATATATATATATATTTCCTAACTCAAACAATCTAAACTCTATATTAAACTTATAAACCTGACATATATCATTGTAAATCTAACTCATACAATATATATAAGAGGTAATGAATAATTATTTATTAGTTTAATATATTATAAGTGATACATGATATGTAGTGTATATATACTGATTTGGTCTAATATCTTATAGGGAAGGTATATATATGAAAAAGTGGTTTATTATTAGAGTGAGAAAATGAATTCTAATCATTAAATTTTATATGAATGATCAAAATTAAAATATAAAGTCATGTGACTTTTTTAAATGAGCATATAGGCATTAATTATCATTAATCAACTTTCAATGACCATCCATGTCTGTTATACGGCCTAGATTTACTCAACTTACTCTCATAATAAACTACTCTTTTCATGTGATATGCCCTCACATTTTATAAATCTAACATATGACAAATAATCTAATATATGACATATACATGATATATGCTATATGGGTAATAATATTGATCTATCTATATTATTATTAATAAGTTATATTCAATTAATAAAATATATTAATATATATTTTCACCTTATAATAAGTATTCTTAATTATAGTGATGGGTATCAATTTGATATTTTTAGTCTAATTTCATAACAATTTTCTACTATTATTCTTAAACAATATCAATTTGATTTGAAATCAATATTGATTTCATATTCCAAAATTTAACACTTAATCTGATGTGCTTAATTGGTATTGGTATTATCCTTAATTGATATCAACTTAGTTTGATGCACCAATTAATTTTAACAAGTATTGAATCTAATTGATTCCTTTTTTTTTTTTTTTTCTAAAGTATCTATCACCATCAACAGTGACTAATCTCTTCAGATGGAGCTCCCCTAAGGGGTTAACTGCCATTAGACCCTATGCATACATACTATCAAGAATTGAACCTTTAACTAGATGCTTAAGGAGTCTAACTAGGTACTAGAATCTAGATGATTCTAATATGACAATAATTCAAAATTCTAATTATAAGCATAAAAAAGATTATTCATTGGTTATCTTATCTAACAATTCGAACAAGTGATGATATCAAACATATATATTACATAGATAATGATTAATATATTTGCACGAGTAATGCAAATATATGAATTGTTAATAATTCATTTTTTAAAACCTATGAGAAGATAATGATGCTTGCATGGCAAAAGAAATTAATCATAGAATAGTTTTCTTATTATTATTGTTGCTTTTATTGGGTAATACCAAATTCACATATTACATGAGTGATAAAAAGATATGCATTACATAGGTAATAATTTAGTTACAATATAATTACTATCGATTTATACTCAATTAAAATTAGTTCGAAGTTATAACATTTATATATATATGCAATATTTTAGTAGATCATTTATCTTGAATAATAAAACATATTTATCTTAAAAAATTAACCTTGATAAGTAATTTTCATGATAAATTATACAAATTAATATATTATAATTCAATTCTATTCTTCAATTACATTGCACAAGTAAAAGACTAGTTTTTCCAAAAGGAAAGTGGAAGTTTGTTTAGAGGGATGGATGAATTTGTCTTTCCAATGTGTAATAGGTGGGTTATTTGATCTTTTGCTTGGACCATTAATGTGCTAGTTGGTCTTTTCATGTAAAAAAAAACGCTGTTAGTTACCGAACAAAAGCTGGACCATCATTGTCCTACATCAGTGACTGGACCATTGCAAATGCTTCCCAGCACAGATATGATGGTTTAGCCACGATCATAACTAATGCTCCAACCCCTTTATTCTCTACTTGTTAGAATAAATAGCATTGATATTTGTATGATGTCATGTGCCTAGTGAGAAAATATTATTTGGACTAATTATATACAGATACTGTGTCAACTCATCACACTATCTCACCAACAGTGTCCAACATATAATTAGTACAATAACATAACTCGGCTAACAAATGTGCTAACGGTACAAAAGTCTCTTCTCTATGGCATTATGAGGATTGTTTGTACTAAACGTTTGACAAAAAATTGATGAGCTCGTTCAATTATTACACACTAAAAAAATGTGCTGAAAGGTTACTAGGTAGCTTCCGAATTGGCATCTAAAACATCTAGTTGAGACTTAAGCTTCCACGTACAAGGGCATCATTGCGCAAATTTTCTACAACTTCAACTTATTATGGTTGCAGTCTTTCATGCACTTTTTTGACGGGGACCGACTTGTTTAATCATGCCTATTATAAGTGATAAAGGAGTTCAATAATGGATGTTGATAGAGACAAATTTTCTTGATAAAAAATATTATTTAAACATCTAAAAAATAGATGTCGATTGGGATACACATTTTAAACGTTCCGACCTAGATTTTACGTTGGACTGTCTAAATGATCAATGGTGACTATTCCAGTCTTCTGAGCACTAGAGCCAACACGAATGGTCCCTTGTTCCCATCAAAGTGCGCTCAAGTCACTATGAGCATAAAAGTGTAAAGTTTAGGTGGAAATGGAACATGCCTGGATAGATTAGAGTGAGGGTATTTGTAATAATTGTATTCATAACAGTTAAGGTCGGAGGGGTGGTGTAATAGTCATGAACACCATGGTTAATTAGATTCTATAACGGACTTTTACCTTTAGGCCTTACACTAAAGAGGTGGAAAAACAATCATCCAAAGAGAATCTGTTAAGAAGCATCTAGTTAGATATGGATTCACGGGTCCAGTCACAAACCCCTCTGTGTGTGAGATTGGACTGTCGGACACATACTGACCTCGTGACCCACAATATGGCCAACATTCATGGGGCCATCTTGGCCATCCCACTTCCAAGCTAGCAAGAACCTCGACAACCCAGTCGACCCATACTTCCGAGAGATAGGGCTTCATAACCTTGAAAGGCCTAGAAGAACATAGGATCTCCCAGCTTTAGATACGAACGTCCTCCTAACGGGAAGGTCAGATCATTAAATAGAGAAACGGCCTAGCATTGATGAATGGTAAGATCCCTAACTGAAGGATAAAGACACAATCAAGACAACGGGGAAGGCAATTCAAACATCTACAAGCCTACCTAGTACCGAGCTTAGACAGGAATATTGGCGCCGTGGGGAATCGGTAAAACCTTTCCCATCTTTGTAAAACTCCTTAGATTGCACACCCTTCACCTGTCTCAATGGTCAACACGCGCAGGAAGGGGAACATCCAAAACACCACAACCAACACCCAATCCAACAATGACAAGAGAGGAAGTACGAATAATGTGCCCCCTCCATTCATGGAGCAGATCATGAAAACCCTTTAGGATATGCAACAAATAAATGTCATGAACCAACAACGAAATGAAAGCCGGAGAGTCCTAGTTTCCTCCAAAGCATTCTAAGACCCAACCATCACATATGAACCATAACCCTTAGCGACCTCCATTTCACGAGACACATCACTCAACTCACCTCACCCTCTCATATACCGAAACACTAGCCCGCCATTACCCAAGCCAAACACATCACGAATTTCCTGGTTATCATCCAACTGACAAACACATAGCTATCCCTTATCATCCTAGACACCCATGCAGAGAGTTCATGATGACGGAGTCCGTCCCACCCTCATACGACCACCAACCCACTTACGACCTTATGACGGCACATTCGACCCTCAGAGTCATATCGATGCCTTTAAGAACACAATGCTAATTTGCGGTGACTCCGACGCTCTCCGTTGTAAAGCCTTCCCTGCGACTCTTATAGATGCTACGCAACAATGGTTCTCATCCCTTCCTCCACGATCCATCGTAAGTTTTAATGACCTAACTGATCATTTTCTGAATCATTTTATAGCTAGCAAGACCCATCAGAAGACGATTGGAAGTCTGTATGGCCTGGTCAGGGTGATTGAGAATCACTGAAGGATTTCATAGGACGATTCAACAAGGAGACGACTCAAATTAAAGATTTGGATCAGAAGGTCGCCATGTATGCCTTTGTAGGAGCACTAAAACCAGGACCATTCGCTGAGTCGCTAGACATTAATCCCCGTCCATAGTTGGAAGAACTCCGTAATAGGGCCACTGGGACATTGAGCGAAGGAAGGGGTAGAAAGTCAGAAGCGAAACAAGGAGGAGCCCAAAGGTCACCCAGAATCCCCAAGGAAAGAGGAGATTCAAGCCTGACGTCAACCTCGGAATTTATTCAGGAGGAACCAAGGGCCGAGAATGAACAGAGATAGATACCCTTAAACCGGACACCACTGGTTTACACAAACTACGCCCAATTTGAAGCTCCGAAAGATGTCATTCTTCGCGATGTTTGTAGCACTTGGATTGTAGCCCTCCAAGAAGCACCGAGATTCCAACCTCGATATGTTGATAGGCGTAAATGCTGTGACTATCACCAAGCCTTTGGTCATACGACCAACGAATGTGATGTTCTCAGAGACCTTTTGAAAAGTCTAGCTAGAAGCGGTAAGCTAGCCAAGTATTTTTTGCAATACCCGACAAAGAGGAGTGGAGGCCAAAAGAGGACCGGCCAGGAGGATAGGAATAAAATCACGGTAAATGAGGGCCCGTCCATGAGGGGCGTCATTTATACAATCGGGCGGTTATGCCGAGGGAGGCTCATCAAAATCCGCCTGAAAAGACACCTACGAGGTTTGAAGGCCATGATGATTGTTGGTCATAGTCTCCAAGATCAGTAAAGGATGATGTCCCAATCACTTTCTTGGCCGAAGACTTCAAAGGGACAGAGCCTAATCATGATGACCCGATGGTCATCCGGGTTGTCGTTGCCAATTTTGAAGTAACAAGACTTCTAATTGACCAAGGAAGCTCGACAGACATCATTTTTATATAAGCTTTTTCAAAACTTAACTTGCCTATAGAGAAATCTCTACTTCCTACGACGGTCTGATAGGCTTCATAGGTGACAGGTTGTCCCCAGGGGGAGTGTAGAGTTGTTAACCACCTTTGGTAGGGTCAAGACCATTCTGGTGAAATACCTCATTGTGGACAAGCAAAGCCCATATAATATCATCATTGATTGGACATCTATTAACAGGCTTAGAGTAATCATTTCAACCCTCCACCTTACGATGAAGTTTCCGTCAACTAGGGGTTGGGTGATTACATTATCAACAGGAGGCCCAAGCAATGTTATGTGAATTGTCTACGAATCACAGGCAATCTCCAGCCGTTGTTCCTGGAGGGAAAGGAGAGGCTGAGACTTTTGATGTTAACTCCAGCCTATTGTGCTGATGTTAATATGGCCAAGCTCGACTCGCGTGAAGACTTTCTGGAGGCTAAACTTTAGCCTGATGGGGAAATAGAAAAATCAAATTTGGAGATGATGAAGAGAGAGCGTGGTAGTCAGGGAGGACTTCCACAGGATATGAAGATAAGCTGATTGGCTCTTGAGAATATGCAGATTTTTTTGCTTGGGTTCCTACATGCCGGTATTGACCCAAGTTTCATGAGTCACAAACTAGAGTTTATTCCCGATATAAGCCCGTAGCCTAGCGAAAGCGGATCTTATCGACCAAAAAAAGAAAATCGTGAGGATCAAAACGAAAAACTCTTAAAAGTAGGATTCATCAAGGAGTTAAAATACACAACATGGCTTTCTAATGTAGTCCTGGTCGAAAAGAAGAACAAGGGAATATGGCGGATGTGCGTTGACTTCATAGATCTCAACAAAGCCTACCCCAAAAACTCATACCCCTACCAAACATTGATAAGCTGGTAGATTCTGACAGGTACCAGTTTGAGCTTCATGGATGCATACTCGGGTATAATCAGGTTCCAATACATCCGGAAGACGAAGAAAATATAGCCTTCATGACGGATGGTCCAACGTATTATTATCGGGTAATGCCTTTTGGTCTGAAAAATGTAGGGGCCACATATCAATGATTAATGGACAAGGTTTTTTAGTAGCAAATTGGCAAAAATATCGAAGTCTATGTGGATGATATGGTCATGAAGACTGGTTGTAATGGAGATCATTTGGAAGACCTTCAAGAAATCTTTGAGGAACTAAGAAAACACAACATGCGTCTGAATCCGAACAAGTGTACATTCGAGTACAAGCTGGAAAGTTTCTGGGCTTCATGATCACACACAGAGGAATCAAGGCTAACCCAGATAAATGAGGCTGTTATTGAAATGAGAAGCCCAACTACAGTAAAGGAGGTCCAGGAACTGCTAGGTTGAGTGACGGCCTTAAATCGATTCATGTCTAAGGCGGGTGACAAGACCCTTTCTTTGATTGTATTAGGAAAGCAAAGCAATTTAAGTGGAATGATGAATGTGAAGCAGCCTCCAGAACATAAAGTTATTTCTTTCAAGCCCCCATCTTGTCGAAACCCATTTTAGGAGAACCATTAATACTCTATCTCTCATGTCTACAAAAGCAGTTAGTTCGGCATTGGTAAGGGAGGTAAAAAAAGAACAACTCCTGGTGTACTTTGTGAGCAAGGTGTTACAAGGTCCAGAAACCCGCTACCAAAAAATTGAACAGCTGGCATTGGCTTTGGTAATCACGGCTAAGCGGCTATGCCCCTATTTTCAGAGTCATCAGATCATTGTCAGGACTATTACCGATTGGCAGGTCCTTACAAAGCTTGATTTGGCTGGCCGCATGATTGCTTGGTCGATGGAGCTATCTAATACCGGATACTATACGAAAACGGAGGTCCAATCAAATCCCAATTTTTGGCAGACTTTATCAACGAATGGTGTGGTATGGCTGATAATCTGACCAAAGAATAGACCCTCTACATGGATGGGGCATCCAATTTACGAGGAAGTGAGAGAGGTATAATTTTAGAAGGGCCAGACGGGTGACAATAGAGCAATCCTTGAAGTTTGGATTCAAAGCTAGCAACAACCAAGTCAAATATGAAGCCTTTCTTGCCGGCCTTTATTTGGCCAAAGAAATGGGAGCCTCAGCTATCATTGCCAAAAGCGACTCTTAGATCGTCACAAATCAGGTATCCTAGACACATGTGCCCGGGTTTAAAATTAGTTGGTAGCTTTCTCATTTTCTTACCTATACCATTATCCCCACCCCATTGAAAGTTTGAAATTTTATTTGCTCCTTTTGAAGTACATTAATAAAATTCATTTCAGCTGTTATTGATTTAACAAGAATAAATACCCTGGCTATTTTTAATTTCATGTCCAAATATAGCTTTTCAAATAACAAACGCAGGTAAAGGGAGAATATCTAGCTAAAGATAACCTCTTGGCGCAATATCTTGACCAAGTCAAGAAGTTGACAATGATCTTCCTCAAATTCCACATTGAGCACATCCAAGAAATCAAAACTCACATGTCGATCTCCTTTCAAAGTTAGTCACCAGGCAATCGGGGAATAACCGATCAGTCATTCAAGAGACAATTGAACATCCGACCATACCTTTAATAGGGGTATTTCATATTGACTCTCCAACCATCTCAGGTGGATCTCCAAGTAATGATCCACCAAACCTTCACAATACGACCAACTGGGATTCTTGGATGACCCTTATCAAGAAGTTTCTAAGAACCGGCGAAGTCCTGGTCAAAGACAAAGACGTTAAGAAGATTTGATGGTCTTCAGCCTACTATGTGATTATGGAAGGACAGCTATATAAGTGCGGATTCTCGATGCCCTTACTAAAATGCCTCAACCCAGAGTAATCAGAATATGTAATCGAAGAGATACACGAAGGGGTCTATGGGCATAATCTTGGAGCAAGATCTCTTGGGAAGTTCATCAAAGCTGGTTATTATTAGCCAACAATCAAAGCAAATTGTTCAAAATACGTTTCGAAGTGTGACAAATGCCAAAGGTTTGCTTCTATGCACTTGGCACCCCCTAAAGAACTTCACAGTTTAGACATCCAATGGCCATTTTGCAGATAGGGGATGGACCTTTTAGGCCCATTCCTTTAAGCTACGGATAACGAAAATTCCTTCTTGTAGCAATTGATTATTTCAGTAAATGGATAGAAGCGGAGCCCTTGTCATCTACCACAGCTCGGAAAATTGAAGACTTCATGTAGAAAAACATAATTTGTAGATATGGTTTGCCTTATGCCATAGTTACAGACAATGGATCTCAATTCAGAAAAAACTATAAAGAATTTTGAGAGCACCTAGGAATCAAGCAAATATTTGCCTCCGTGGAACACCCCTAGTGCAATGGCCAAGCGGAAGCTATCAATAAAGTCATCCTTTAGGGAATCAAGAAACGTCTAAACCAGGCAAAAGGCTGTTGGGTAGAAGAGCTACAAAGTGTCCTATGGGCCTACCACACAACCACTCAGTCAGCTACGAAAGAGACACCTTTCCGCCTTACTTATGGAGCAGAAGCGTGATCCCGGTGGAAGTGGGTCTACCATCTTTCAGAAGAGAAAAATTCAATGAAAACCAGAACGCGCGGCGAGGAAAGCGGATCTTGACCTATTGGAGGAAGAAAGGGAGATAGTCCACATAAGGAGTCGCAGCCAAGAATAAAGTTGTTTGGCTTTACAACCAGAAGGTAATAAAGAGAGAATTTCAAAAAGGAGATTTTGTACTTAGAAGGGTGGACAAACACCCAGCTGAAGGAAAGTTAGCCCCCAACTGGGACGGTCCATTTCGAATTGAAGCAAACTTGGGAATGGCACTATAGGCTCTCCGCAATGGATGGAAAAGCCATACCTAGGACGTGGAACGCTATGAAATTACGAAGGTATTATAGCTAGAATTTTGTATTACGAAGTCATACATTCTACATTTGTCTCCCTTCTCAAATATACTTTTTATATTGCACATTTATGAAGCTAATGGTTAGTCACGAGTATGCAAATACCGATCTTCATTAACATTGAAACCTCGTTATCATGAGTATGCAAATTTCAATCTTCATAAACATGAAACCTCATTATCACGAGTATGTAAATACCGATCTTCATTAACATTGAAACCTCATTATCACGAGTACGCAAATACCAATCGTCATATTCATCAAAACCTCATTATCACGAGTATGAGCATTCCGATCTTTATATCTCCAAAACCTTATGGCCACGAGTAAAACAAGGCTATTGGAGCATTCACAACCCGATCAATATTACTAAATGCAAAAACACAAGTAGGATAATATAATAGTAATAGACCTTACTCAGGAACAAAAATCTTTTTTTTTCCAAAATTTAAGCAAGCAAAATTATCTTGTCTCATTGACAACCTTAATATTTATATAAATAAAATCAAGGCATTTCCCTGACCTTCATATTTCCTCATTCCTGCCGATCTCCCCTTCAATGTCAGAATCATCTAGGGTGGATACAATGAGCTGTCAACTATCTTGTACCATGGCCCAGCTTGATCAAAGTCCAGCCCCAAATCTCCAAAGAAATCCTTGAAATGGCTTCGAGCTCGCTCATAACTCGCTTCAAATTGACGAGGAAAGTCGTCAACTCCTCGCTGTTCAACCTCATCTTTCTGGGCCTTTACCTTGATCAGCTCTTCCGAAAGCTCTTTTTCATTCTTTTGGGCTGACTCTAATGATGAAGATAGGGTCTGAACCTGAGAGAGAGCTTGTATCCGCTCTTCCTGTTGTTTTTCCCTAGCTTCAAACTTCACTTTTTCTTCACTTTGTAATTTTCCAGCCTATCTATCTCACCTCGGGCCTCTGACAACTTTTCACCAGTTTGGGCGTGAGAAGCCATCTTTTGGACCTCCTTCTCAACATACCGAGCCATGGCAGCATTTCAAAGGGAGGTCGCTTCTTGAGCCCAGAGATAGCAAATCGACCTTCTGAAACTTGGCAATATCATTACCAAACAAAAGTTGGGAATCAATTAGACGCTTATTACCAAAACGTCTATCCCAAATGGAGCTGATCGGCACCCCTATATCCCTACTAAACTCTTTTAGAAACGGCAGGCTTAATAATAAGGAAGGGGTGGAAATGACCAGACCTGGAGGGCATGGCAGGCGAGGGGCCTACCCAAGAAGTTGAAGGCCCCCATCGTGATACCAATTGGGTCAGATTAAATAGAACTATCACATCCCACCCCATCTCCTGTGTTCTGGAAAAAGTTATGTTGACGGTCCACTAGAATGCCGCAGAACCTTCACCCCAGAGGAACCACTGGAAACTTCAGAGCTAGCCTTTTTTTCTTCATCTTCACTGCTCGGAGAGTGTCAACATCATAATGAGGAGTTTTGTCAACCATGGCCTTCTTTTCTTGCTCTAGCCGTTAAGAACCCCTACAAAAAAAATGAGAGAGTTAAGTCAAGATGCATATTAGCTAAATTATTCCTACAACACAAACATTTCTCCTTATGGAATCTTTTTTCAAGAAGAGGTTGATTATCCCCATCTTGGATCAGGAAAGCACATTTTACTCCAGTCAAATTTTGAGCAACAATATCGGCTAAGCCTAACCCGACAGCATAAATCATTTCCTGGGTAAAGAAATCCCTTAGGGACACTCAGGACTCGGAGAGGAGTAGCATTCCACCGGAAAGGATATTTGTATGGTCGGAGGTATCATAGAACTGATCCCTAACTTGAGCACAAGGCCGAACTTTAAAAAATCACTCCACATATGTTCGTCTCTTATATGATGATTTGAACGCCTTGAGTAACCGCTTCTTTCGAGCACGATGACGATACCAGCGACTCGCTATCGGCTTTAGGCTTATTCACCCGAAAAAATAAAAGAACAACCCCGTGGTCGCCTGAACCCAATAGATCGCACAATAACTGGAATCCTCGGAGGAAGCCCTAATAATTAGGATAAAGTTGGATCGGACCCAATTGAAGAAGGGTAAGGATATCAATATACAAGCTCGGAAAAGGGAATTCTATTTTCACTCGGCTGAAAATAGTCTCGTACACATAAAACCCATACCAGGGTGTACTTTATATCTCCAGCGAGTCAAACATATGCCAGGTTGGGGCTGGGACCTTAGCCTGCTATTTTGTCATGGTCTCCTTAGCAGGAAACTCCACAACCCAGAGATGCCCAGTTGGAACCCCCGATAGGAAAGCAAGGTATGAGATGAGACCAATGGCAGAAATCCACAGTATATCACCAAAATAACAAACATCTGGAACATAACCAATTCCAACCCAAAAACCCATACATTCTCTTGATACGAAATCGTAAGCAACAAACAGAACATATTGAACCTCTGAACACCATATTTTGTCTTGGTTATCTTTTTTATTTTTATTCACTTATTTATTTATTTTTTCCTACTTTTTGTCATTAAAAAAAGAAGAAGAAGAAGAAATATGTGTCAGCCCAATTTCTTGAGTTCAAGTTCTTGGCCCATGTATCCTCGTGATCCTTCTCTCCCATTGATGCAAGATTATCGAGATTAGAGATTGGATCAATTTGTCATCAGAATCACATCAAAATCAAATCTCTCCAATTCCTGAATTACGACAGATTGAGATAATCACTTAATCGATAGAATTGCTAACCATATCCAAAAAAATCAATCAAGACAGAGAAATTGATTAGCAGATGTGGGTAAATATATGAGCTAAATCATCAAGAACAGGGGAAGATCGAGCAATACGCAACGAAGACACAGAAGACGACAGCCAAAAAAAGGGAGAAAGGTGAATCCAGGTAGCAAGAATAAGTTTTCTTTCCTCTTAGTTCTAATATCAAGTGTCGTTCAAGCATGAAAAAAGAAAGGGATAGAGCAGAAACCAACCACGTAGCACCATCCACAACCAACACTCAAACCCCCACCATTACCATCCTTCCAATCGCCACCAACACACACCAAAGAGCTGCGGCCTCAGGTTGATGCCGCCGCCGTTGCCGAGTCCATGAGGCCAGCTATCACCGCAAGCGGCACCCTCCGTTCGCGCACAACCACCATCGCTCAGTGATGTTGTCGTCACCATCTCAGCAGCACCGTCGCGCTTTCACTTAGCAACCACCACGGCACGCGGCACCACGAAGCCGGCGACAAAGCTCCAGCGGCGCTCGCGTCTCCACCACCACACGTGCTCCCCATGCCCAGGTTGCGGATCAGGAGAGCCCCTGCCCAACACCATCCGTGCAGAATCGTCGCCCAAGTCTCGAAGCCACCATCAGCCTGGACCAGCCCAGCTGGCCGTGCCATCTCAACCTCCTCTTCCCTTGCTACGTGTCGTTGCTCCGCCTCCATTCCGCCCCTGTTTTATTTTTAAGTGTATAGCAGTTTTGGGGGAATTGGGAATTAGGGATTTAGTTTTGTAATTCTGCCCTTTTTTGTTTGTAGTTCAGCCCCTTTTTTTCATATATATTGGTTCTGGTGTTTTGTGGGACTGGGTTTTATCTTTGTAGTTGTTGTATTTGGGCTAGTTTGATTTAGGTCCCTTTTTGTGTGGTATCATATTCGTGCTAGCCTGTTTGGGCCTCTTTCTTTTTTTTTTTTTCTTTTTGGTGTTTCATTGCAGTTTGGGTTAGTGGTCTAGAATTTTTTTTTAGATTGTTTGTGGGTAGTTCATTTGGGTTTTGGGTTGGTCCTATTTTTTTTTTTTTTAGTTTTCTATATCATTCAAATTATTTGGGCTTAGCATTTTTTTTCTTTCTTTTGGTTTGGGTTAAGTTTGTTTTATTTTTGGGATTAATCCTTTTAAGGCTAGGTTTTTTTTTGGGTTTAAGTTTCTTTTCATGTTTTTTTTATTATTTTGGGGCTGGTTCCTTTTTTCCTTTTTTTCTCATCTTTTTATAAGTTTTGTTTCTATCTTGTATAAAAAAATTCTTTTATTTCTTTTAGATTTTAGGACTCTTTTTTTAAAAAATGATAATAAATATAAAACAAAAAAAATATTTTCTTTATCGTGCAACAGTTAATGGTCATGATTGAGAGGTGGATGCCTCCTTCATGTATTGTTGAAGTGTAAGGGTTTATTGAGTAACCTAATGCTAACTTGAATCCTATGCAAGAGCGGATTCCTCCTTTTAAATAATTAGTCAATCAAAATTTCTTTTCAAAACTAAAATCAATCAAGACATTTTTATTTCTTAATTAAAATCTATCAACACACAATCATTTTCTAGAACGACATGCCTTTGAGTTCCTCATTGCACTAGAGGATAAGTCGGCGTAACCAACAACTATCAAGCCAAAATTAATTTTTCATTAAATCTTGTTCTCTTTTAATTTTCCTTTCTTTAATTTTATTTTATTTTATTTTTTCTGTACATAATTGTAATTACTTTGGGGAAAATTAAACATTATTAAAGTTATAATAAATTTGCATAATGAGCTCTAGGGTAACCATATTTATACGGATGTATTAGGAGCGCAGTGGGATTAAGTTTCTACCCTTCCTAATCATAATCAACTCCGAACCTCAAATCTCTTTTGAAAAGACAAGTTTGTAAATTTAAAGGTTTTCCAATTTTTCCAAAATTAAAATTGGTGGCGACTTCCATTTTATTTTAAAATCGGTTGTCATTCTTGCAGCACCCTTTGGTACGTTGTGACAAACCCTTTGGATATACACTCAGCACACTCACCATTAAACCAAAAAATACTCTTATCATTCACAAAAAAGACAGAAGGAAAAAGAATAAGTGGCATACCTTTTGAAAAACAGAGGGAGCAATAGAACGAATGCAACGAAGGAACCTTTGGAGGATTCATGCTAGACACCAACAACCTCAATAATTGGGGAGCGATAAACGGATAAGTTAAGAGAGGGAGAACTTAGATGAAGAGTAAAACATGAATAAAAATGAAAAACAAGTAACCTCACTCTTTCGAAGCTTTGGCTAACAAGAGAGGCTTTTCAACTTCCTCATCATCACTATTCATTTAAGGACACGTGCCCATCATCACGCGGTGATAGAGTTGCATTTAATGAACGTGACTTCCTAACCCACACGATGCCGACACGTGGCCATTAACTTGGGAGCTGCAAAGTCGTGAAAAACTTGGAAGGAAATTCGAAAACAATGAACATTAGACAAGAGCAACCGGCTCACGAGAACATTTTATCCTAGTCTCTTCAGTCCTTCAGACTTCGAGCCTGGAGGGTTTGTGGACCGATGGACATATACCAACCTCGCGACAATGAAGGCAACCCCAAAACTTTAGAAAAGTTTAACATTCTATCCTAGGCTCTTCAATCCTTCAACTTCAAGCCTGAAGGGCTTGTGGACCGGTCAAACACATACCAACGTTGCGGCCCACAATAGGGTCCACGTTCAAGGGGCCATCTTCGCCATCCCACTTCCAAGCCGCAGGAACCTCGACTACCCGACCAACCCATACTTCCGAGATCGGGCTTCACAACCTTGAAAGGCCCATAAGAACATAGGATCTCCCCAACCCTCAAATATGGAACGTCCCTCCTAACGGGAAGGTTGGATCATTAAAGAGAAACGGCCCAGCATTGATGAATGGTAACAGATCCCTAGCCGAAGGATAAAGACACAATCGAGACAACGAGGAAGGCAGATCAAATATCTACAAGCCTACCTAGTACTACTAAGCTTAGACAGAATAGAGTCAAAATTGTTCGTGAACAAAATATAGCCTTATGTCCAGACATTAAGAATGAATTTGGATGGAAAAGAATTTGGCCGGATATAAATCTAATAAGATATACCAGTCCAATTCAACAATCAAAAAGTTGATTTACGCTTGTTGGTTTAACATATGAAAATTGATTTCTATATGTGATGATATATATAGCTATCATAGCATGGCTAATGAAAACCATAAGAATCCCAATAAGAATATTTCGTGTAAAAATGGCACAAAAAATGATTCACTTGATAATCTAATTGATATGATTGGCATGTAGTCAAACTATTTGTCCATGCACATTTTCGAAAATGTGTGTATATTCATTTTCCAAAATTTGAACAACATGCCTAAATCACACGCCATTCAAAGGCTCAGCCATACGCTCAACTATTATTTTGGGAATCTCATAATGCAAATAGACATATGTCATTTCAATACGCCGTTTTGCGTATGGTCATTAAATACCATTATAAGTCTCTGATATCAAGTAACCATTCAGATCATTATGAAATGTTTGGTCCAAATCCAAGCAACCAAAATTAAGGTTAATAGAATTAGATCAGACTCAGACAACCAGACTTATACAATTGGGGTAACCTTGAAAATGATTACCAAACTATGAATGAATGTGATTTGTACTAACACAATATGGGTACCCTTGAACAAAGGTGCTAAAATCAAAATGTCAATATGCAGACCATATGTTGCTGTCGGACGAACAATTCATGTTACCATTCTAACCAAGGCCTATATATATATATAAAGTATATATCCTTGAATACGGCCATCGGATCTGACCAAAATGAGGGCAAGCAATGAAAGCCTATTTGATACGATCGACCAAGCCACTTACACATTTAATTGAACAAATAATTCAATAAGCCATGGGGTTATCCAAACAAAAATGCCTATTTGATAACAGTATTTCCCAAAAGGTGTTATCTCTGAACAGCCTTCAAATAGGCTTAAACTAGTAAGGTCTATTTGGCAATACAATTTTCCAAAATTATCAAGATAATGTTGTTGTAGAGTTTCAATTTTTGATCGTATTGCCATAATATAATCCACAATAAGATTTCAAAGATCAGAACATTTTAGGGTAGATGATCGGATTAAGGTAAAATGTTCTGATCGGAGATTGAGGTTTTGTAGAAAGCAGTTACTGGACATGTGTTTTGTATTTTTCATGGTTTCCCCTTTTTCTGTTAGTTCTAAGCTACTATAGCAAGGGGGATTTCTACAAGTTAGCTTCCTAGTTGAAATGGACAGATGCCCTGTTTATGTTATAGCACTAAACAAGACGTTTACCATATGGTCATTAAGTCTAATTATATGGCCATACACCCATAACAAGCTTGTAACGTTCTGATGAAATGACATAAATATATACATTGCATCCGTTCAGAACTCTTGAAATCCTCCGCTAAAGACATCTTAAGAAGAGGACCTTTATAAAGCTTGACAGGGGCCTAAAAAGGGGCCAGGATCAAACCCAAATCTTAATCTCGTCATATGGCTAGAATATCATCCAAATTATAATCAGGTCATCTGGCCAGAATAGTGCTCTATTAGTCTTGTCCTGTTCGGCACGAGTGAAACTTGATTTTCATCTTCATCTTAGATCAAGCTATTGTGATAAAATTTGGTTTGGCTAAGTTAAATGAATAAACAAAGCCAAGAAACAAATCTACCTTTGATCCCAAAATGAAACAACGATTACACCAAGGATGGGAATCCACTTCTTGGTGATAGGTTATCCAAATACTAAGTACAACATGCTTTAGATTAGGATTGAAGATGGAAATATGATTAATAAAGGATTGAAAACAGTACAACATCAACAACAACACTACAGAACATAGAAACAATAATACAAAGTTGATGAATTACAGTATACTATGCCTAAGAAAATGGTAAACTAAGACAAAAGTGATAAAAGATGTGTGCTTCTGACTTGTTTTGTCCCATTTTGTCACTCTTTCATCCTTTTATACTAATCCTGAAGTTATCTCGGCTAGGTAACCGTCCATAGTAACCTTCATAATAACGTTTGTATTTGAACATCATGTAAACAATTAACACGGTTTCATATGAGTCTCGGGCATCTGCTTCCCTTGCCGTAACCATTCCCGCTCTGATCACGGTTCACGACTAGCCTAGCATGTTCCCTCAGATAACCGTTTCCGCTAATTAACCACGGCTAATGACACTCCAGCCGCTATAACCGCTCCCATATGCTTTACTCACAGCCTATTATTTACAATATGACACGTGAGCATTGGCTTATAAGTCTAGTTCCTTTTAACCATAGAATGTCAATTACGCCCAATCCACGAAACCAGCTCACTTTTATTCCGATGGTAACAGAAGCAGAATAATATATCAATAATTATGAATAGGAAACTATTCCAGCCTAGTTTCTAGACTGTTGGTATATGGATGTAAATGGAATCTATTTATTACTGAAAAGTTTTTATAGAGGTCCCTATTTTAACGGGCTCTTTGAATAGCATCTGATTAACTGATCCAATTAATAGCCTCCAAATGCACTGCTCAATCATTACGGAGCTTGTCAAAGCAAATTATAAACAATTTTATTCCTTATAATTGACCAGATATTATCCGACCGTTATGGTGAGGAATGTGCCAGGTCTACATATGATCCCCGAGATGACATTATCTGAATCGCGACAAGCACAGCAAACATAAGTGAACAAATAACACTTGCATAACCTTGAATAAGGTTATCATTATTATATATTATTATTGTTAATTTTGAACGGGAAAATAGCTGAACAGAAATATTGCTGGTATAATCAGCACGTAGGAGAATTATATAAAAACTTTGTTCAAAATTGACACATACAACTTGTTAATTTGGGTGATACCTGTCCGATCCTTTTTCTTTTATAGAGGTAAATAAAGTTAACTTAAGCCAACAGGTTTGTAATAGCCTTGAATTAGACGGAAACATCCGAACGGTTGAAATGTTTTATTTGATAGATGCACTATCTTCATAATGATTTCGTCGTTTGATCACTTACAAAACTAAGATGTATTTTCATGATCTGTTTGGACTATGGTCGTCCGTTTAGATCACAATCTGGTCAAAACAAATGAAATTCTTCATCTGATCGGAACAATATAAGCCTAGGAGTGCTCTGAACATATGCTAAATGGGTTGATTGTTGAATAAATTCAATGGTCAGTAATGACCAATAAATGTCCACAACCATGAATGATGATATGCAATAATATGGTCGATAATCTAGAATGCCAGCGTTCAATATTGGATTTGGAACAAATTTCCACGCGATAATTTGGACGGGCATTATAATTTCCAAGTTTTCAATATGGACTCTATTATCAAAGCATATCGTGGCGTTTATGAGCAGTTTGACTTATAGAATAAGCTGAAATTCATTAGAGGTGTATGTCCAAACAGATTACTCTAACCTGGATAGGTTCTTTAACCTGTTGGGATTCATCTAGTGTATTATGTTTCTCTTCAACATGATTAGGATAGACTCATACATTCTGATATTACCAAAAAATGAGTAACTGGGCCCACGATTGTGTGTGGTAATTAATCTACATAAAGGAAGTGGTTATTGCACGTTAACTATTCACATGGTTTGTTGCCATGTGTTGTAAGCCATGAAAATGAGGAAGTTATGTGTTGTAAGCCATGAAAATGAGGAAGTTCCTGCAATTAGTGGACTTATGTGTCAAATGGAGAAGATTTAATTATTGCATGTAGGCCACGTGTTGGAATGGTTATAATGGGGAATAGTCAAGAGCCATGCAATTAACCGTGAACATTACCAATCAGCGTGGAGCCTCCAATCTCAGCTGTGGAGTCTATAGCCCCAGCCATGGAGTTTGAGCCTTCAGCTGTGGAGTTTGGGTTTCAGCTGGAGTGGTTACTAAGCACTTGGAGGGTTTATTCTAGACTAACGTGTATTGAAAGGAAAAAAAAAATTGTTTTCATAATTATAAAGGGTCTCAATAGAGTCTAAAAAATCTAGGATCAACATAACACAACTTTACATTTTATTTTTTAGTTTTCTTCTTTTTTTTTCTTTTCTTTTAGTTTAATTTAGGTGTAGTTTCTTATCAAAAATTTATTGTGATGCTTTGGTGTTGAAGTGTTGTAATTACTTCTTGTTCATAAATAAAATCCTCTTTACACATATTGCCTTTGTCCAAAACTTGTTTTTCAAAGTAGTTGGAGAACCCATAACCAAGGGTAGATTCCCCTCCTTGGTGCAATCGCCTGCACTTTGGGATCAAAAAGGTGAATTAGTGTTCTTGGCTTTGTTTATTCTAATAGACTTAGCCAGACCCACAAAATTCACAACATCACATTCTAGCATATTTCTGACCAGATATATTAACCTGACTAGGTCCTTCAACCTAAATAGGTTGGTATTCTTCCTTTCAATTGATCATTGAAGCAAGTTGATTAGACTGGCCGAGCATTTCTTATGACCACTACCAACAGAAACCGAGGAAACCGAGGTTCTAAGAGTGCCGAAGCCAAATATCTTGACTGTACTAAGGAAATTGTGACACATGATCGCATCATTTGCACTGCAGATATCAACCGAATAGTTAGAATTGACCCTTCAATCGAAGAGTTGGGATTGAGTGAAATATGAATATATCCTTGGGCATCGAAGGCCTTAAACAAAAAATTATCCAACTAGATCAGACATAGGTCCTAGTGTACAAGCTATATGCTCCAAGCTATTAATTTGCAAAAAGTGATCCAACTAGATTTGTTGAAGACAATATAAAGAACCTCTTCTGGCAAGATAACTGGATTAAGTTCTGACCAGATCACTGGATTAGGTTTTGTATTGATAAAAGTTAAAATGTGATTATTGGGTATGTGTACCACATCCTTTTGGTCTCCCTTTTCTTCCTTTAGTTCTGGACTTTTATAATAGAAGGGAATTCTATGGGTCTTCTAATTTCTATATTAAAATGGGCGGATAACTTACCAAAATAAAAATAAAAATGGGCTGATGTCAAATGGAATGTTTAGCGTATGGTCATTAAGTTCAATTATATATATGGTCCTTAATATTAGTAACCATTCATACCATTCCAATCATTTACTAGAGATATGATCTAGATCTTTAGATCTAAAGAAGAATTGTAATACTACACTTCCAAAATATATCTACAGAATGTTTGATAAAAATTATGATAGTTGTTAGATGAAATAAAATACTCACTAGTTAATCAAACGGCTAACAATTATGACATATTATTCTAACAAATAAATTTCTAATTTACTAGCTTTATCCTAAAGGAGAACTATATTTCATGAACGGCTTTGAAGTTTTGTTGTAGACACGAATGATTCCACCATATGCTAAAATCAAATAATAGATAAATTAACATGACCATTCATTCTATATTATTTTCCATCTTCGTATGAATAACCACAAAAATATGATCAACGGTCGATAACAACTATTGAAGAATGACCATTAAATAATGACCATATAATGGCATTCACAGTAATATGAGAATATGACAATAAAACCATGGATTAATAAAAACTGCCTAATTTTATTATGATACAAACCACGCACAGGTTGGAATAATCAAAATCGTATGTTTTCTGGCCTTGCCAACAAGTCACATAAATCGGACGAGAAGTTTTATATATACCAGACAACTTAATAAATGATCAGCAAAATGTCCGGAAACGAGGAGCATAATAGATCCGAACAAAATCCTTGAACAAAGAGCTTCCTAACAACATAATTAGCCGGGCGAAGTAAATGGGAAATATTCTTCTTTTTTTTTTTTGTCCACGACCCGAGTATCCATCATTGAGTACGGTGACTAATCCCTCCGCTGGCTTGTAGGCACCTCAAAGGGTGGAACAGCAGCCAAAGATTTAAGGTTGCTCCATACCCAAAGTTAGGGATCGAACCCCTAATCTTTGATTAAAAGTGAATGAGTTTCTACTATTCAATCACACCCGGGTTAAATGGGAAATAGTTCCTAGGTTTTATATTGTGGTTTGGACTTGGGGCCGGTAGAAATTCTCAAGTCTGACCTGTATTCCCACAAAGTCCTTTTTTTTTTTTTTCAAACATGTGGGTCTAAGGTTTTTGAACGGCTTTTTAGCATTAAGAGCATTTAAATTCTCTGCTCAATTATTAAGTAGCCTATCAAAGCACGCTATAAGCGTCTTTATTTTTCATAAGCAGTCTAAATTCAATTTGTTTGTTTAAGTTAAGTGAAACATCGGATCTTATGGATTGTGCTATTGACATGCCTGAGTAACTAAGTGATGAACCATCGTCACAAAGAGGACGCTAAATAACATACAAAGAACAATCATGATGATCATATTCTAACAGAAAGTTCAGCATGTGTATATTATGCTATGCAATAAACAAGGCAACTTTTTATGCTAAGCAATTATATTGCTAAGTGGGGTAGGTTAGGTGTGTTGGAGGAGATACAGATATTTAAGTGTACTACAAATCATGCCAAATGATGGTGTTGTGGGGATGTAGAATTAAACTAGAACGATGGTAAAAGATAGAAGATCAATCACTAATTTCATAAATTTCTTCTTAGTGCAAAAAATTTGAATATTTTGAGATGATAAATTGGATTAACTCATCTTATTTCACCCAACATGCCATAGACCTACCTAAAATGAAGGGGCGGGCCAACCCACCTTCGTAATTTAGGCGGATTAACCCTAAAAATATATACTAATATAAATATGCTTTAATATTTGTATTGAGTTAGTTCACTTAAAAAATATAAGGTAAAAAACTTAGCATACCTACTATATGATTTTACAATATAATGGTACATTTTACAAGTGACTTCTTTAATAAAAAGTTATTCGATAATGTAAAAATTGCACTCCTTGTTTCCTTTATTTGTCAAAAAAATAAAAAAAAATTACACATATTAAGAAAATAATGAATGAATCTTAATAAAAAGTATAAAGGATCATATTATCCCTATTAAAAAATAAAAGTAAGTAATGACACTATTAATTAATATAGGAGTAATATTTGAAAAGAGAATTTAATGCTTTTATGATATAACAAATGGACAAATATTTAAAAAAAAAAACCCTTGATAGATAAAGTGAAAATGATCGAGTAAATTGATTCTCCTTTAGCTTATATACAACGTTTGGGAAAGGAAAAATGATTTAAAAACAAAATCAACAATAAAAAAATTACCGTTAACTTGTGTTGTTGTTAATTAGAGGAGTTATTGTGAAAGGTTTAAAATATTGGCATTTCAGTAATAATAAAAGTCGGACATTGAAATACAGTAAGTAATAGTGGGAAATTATGTTACGTTATAAAATCTCGACTACATAAAGTGCAGACCTGAAAAGGAAATTTACTGTAGATTTGTTTTACCAGTGGGATTGCGACAAACATAAGTTGGAGTGGGGAAGGTATATTGTTTCTTTGAAAAAACAATTGGAAAAAAATTTTTCAAATTAATTGGAAAGCACAATTTTCTTAATATTTTCGGCAAAGAAAATGTTAGTATTGAAACAAAAAATAAGCCATATTGGCCGAGTTTTTCCGTTCAACAGGCTTAAACTCAATATGCAAGACACCTTCAGTTCAAACAACAATATTCAAATCACAGAGATATTCAACACTTCATTAAAATAAAGCACTTATCACACAATAGAATAAACACAAAAAAAAAAAAAATGGAAAGCAGCCAAAAAGCTAGTCTGCTAGGCACTTGGTCGCTCTGCCTCAGTACTTCGGTGCAAGTGGCTGGCTTCATTTATTGATCACATTAACATTCCATGCAGAAAAAAGACTGAAACAACGCACGAGAATCACTTCTTGGGATGATGATAGCTGAGGACTGCATAAATAGTCTGAAGAAGAGAGAATAGTTATCGCTGCAGCAGCATAGTTGTAACCTCGCTTCAAGAAGTTGTGAAGGTCACGAAGGACTTCTCGCGGAGAACCCGTCAAATAATGCCAGAATCTTGACGGGATTTGTGTGCTGCGACGTATTGGATGACTATAATATTTGTTCAAGGCATCAATATCAAAAATGTTGTAACGAGAATCAATTTTGTCCTGATTAATTCCACGTATGATTGAACGGAAAAAAGTTACCAGATCTTTATTGCTCATGCCCTGATAATCAGATATGATTCCCTTGTCCTTAAGCAGTTGAACATCACTTTCACAACAGATCAAAGCATTGAAAAACAAAGCGGCCGAAGAGCATTTGCATATGATAGTTTGACCTGTTGCCATTTTACGATGTTCCCAGGCAATCAAATTCAGCCACACTGCTTTCGATGCTTCCGACATGTACATTACTGAAATATCCAGTGTTCCACTACTGGAGTTGAATCTTATCCTCAAATCGAAAGGCCCCAGCGCGTCGTCGGTATCTAGAGGATTGATTTTGACCCCAGCAGCTCGAAGCATGGTTGCACATCGATCTAGTTGTACAGGCTTTATATCTCCTCTGATTTCCAGACTAAGTTGATTGCTTTCCTGACCATCATTTAGGTCCATAGACATGAACGAGTGGACAAGTTCAACGAAGTTAGAGGCATTTTTGGTGTCGTCAGAGAAGGCTCCTATCGGGAATATCGCAGCCAAAGAGTTCTAGCGCCAGAATTTCTATAGGGGCATCTGTCTTATCGAAAAGTTGGCAATACAACTTTCGAAGAATGAAAAATGGTATCTGGTTATCCAACACCATCAAATCACTCAACACCTTTGCCCCGTCTTCCCACTGCAAAGAATGCTGGGACCCGAAAGACGGACCTCTATTGAGAAGCTCAATTATGAAACAAGCGTCATATAACATTATATTGGCGATGTCCCTCCATTTCATCTGTTTGAGACCATCCGCATAGCTTTCGCGAACTTCTTTTTCTAACCCCAAAATAAGTTTCCCGCACTCGGCAAGGATACTCTCTGCATTGCTATGTACTGTGTCGAGAAGAGATGACACGCACTCCCATTTGGTCTTTTCCATTTTTAGTAGGTCCCTTCTGGTTCCCCTGAATCGGGGACCAATGGATACGAACTTTGGCTCGTAAGAATTCTCATTCTCTTTACGTAGTTTTTCGGGCACAATGGACATGCCAGATAAATTAGGTTTCTCTCCAGAATGAAACTGCATTGCTCTTATAGAATCCATCCATTTCTAGACACAAGGTAAAGAAACAAGAAGCAAATTAGAGAAACAAGATAAAGAAACTAACACCTGTGAAAATATCAGAAGCTGCCGAACATATGGGTGCTGCAAAAACATAGAAGTGCTTCCATTGATTATGTGTGTCTCAAAATAATAGGTTATTCACGTATTGGCTGCTAAGAACAATTCTAGGCAATATTAGACACATTTACGCCATAAGATTAAGGGCTCTTTTTCTATTAAAAATAAGATATTTTTACGCTCTTTAATATGTTTGTGTAAGATTTTTTAGTAAAAGCAAAATCACTAAAAAAGTAAATAAAAATAAAAATTCATGAAGCTTACAATTTTCATCTTCTAAAAAAAGGATCTTTTTTATTAGATAAAAAAGTTGTTTAAAAAAAATAAATATTTTTTGGTATTACATATAAACATAAATTAATTTTACATTCAAACATAAAATAACTTTTACTTTCTTAAAATATCTTATTTAAAAAGATCAATTTGAAAATATCCTTTTTCTAAAAGTTAATCCAAACCAGCCTTTAAGTTTGTAGACAATTCTACCGCAATAGAATAATTAATAAAATATTTACTAATCACATGACATTATTTATGGGTCTTTTTTTTATATGGGATCTATGTGGTGTATCTACATCAATATCGTGTTTTGAGGAAAAATTTACACAACATGCTATTTTTAATATAGAATTTCAAAGACAGATTTAAAGATAAAAAAAAATTAATATAGGATCCACCAAAGACAATTTAAAGTGAAAAAGAAAAAAAATAATAAATCTACCAAAGACAAATTTAAAGTAAAAAAATGAGTAAACCCTCTAAGTTAATCTCTAACAATTTTAGCATTGGACAAACTAATCCTTGACAATTAGAAATTACTTACTTGATCCTGACAATGTCAAATGTAAGAGACCAAATGGTCCTTGATGTTAACTCTAAAGTTGATTATGTGGCAAGTTCGTAAATATCAAATCCCCCAAATTAGACCCTATCTCCACCCACGCCCACCATACTCTCTCATCCCCATTGCCTTAACCCCTAGTCTCATTACCCCACCCCACCCCACCCCACCTGCTCC
This sequence comes from Dalbergia oliveri, assembly GCA_030441495.1. Taxonomy (NCBI): domain Eukaryota; kingdom Viridiplantae; phylum Streptophyta; class Magnoliopsida; order Fabales; family Fabaceae; genus Dalbergia; species Dalbergia oliveri. The sequence continues at coordinate 19,300,506 of JAMLFY010000005.1, read as the reverse complement.
ACCTCCGCCCCCATTGCCACCACTACACCATTGTGAAACCTCCATCCCTACCTTTATCCCAAATCCAAAGGTAACCCATAAGAGGCATACCCTCGCTCCCAGCAAGAAACCCAATCCTAACTTGAGAGCTTGAGCTTTACAATTCTTTTCAATGGCAGCGATTGAGAATAGTAAGAGGGAAACACCAATAAGAGAAAGCGTGTTCCAATTCAGGAGGCTCTAACACTCAAGCATCTCATGAATCCCCTTCTAAGGCTCCCAAGCTCCTTGCAACTAAGAAGCCCTTGAAATCGCACAAACTGAAGCAGACTAAAGCCAAGAATAAGGTCGTTACAGGCCGAGAACGTATGTCATCTTCAATCCAATTCTTCATAAAATAACAAAAATGTTAACTTACCAATTGCTTTGAAATTTATAGGTATATGTGCTTTGGTGTTTCTACGATTAGTATACTAATTGGCCATGGGTGCCGATGTCATTCGATTCTTGTATCGACAAGTTGCAATTCGATCATGATTTCCATCATTTCCTCTACAACTCCCCATACGGTTTTGTCGAGATTGCTTATGTCGAGTATAGCTTCAACATCTACAATACTTGAGAATACCAACATGCCTTATGTCAATTTTGAGGACCTACTCACCAAGGTTTCGATATTGAACCCTTCTCAACATTTTGCATTCTCGACAGTTTTGACATAAGAACTTCACCATCATGATTATTACCATTTTTCCTTGAATATTGACATCACTTTGAAATATTTTCACAGGTAACAAGATGCCCATTAAATTTGGCTTGTCGATGGATGTCCGACGAAGAAACAGCCAAATATGAATTGTTGACCCTTTGAATGCCTTTTCTTTTATGCTTTGCAAGAAGGCTTTTGTCATTTCTATGTATAGTTAGCATCAATGGTATTGCAATGAAATCTTTTTTTGTCTGCATTGCATGCTTACTTTTTTTTGTGTGGATTATTTTCCCTTAATTGACTGTGCACCCTCAATAGTGTACATTTGCTCGTCGACGATATAAGCCAATAGATGAGCCAAATGGCTTGACAAATCCATGGTTCAAACTTTTTCTTAGGTCGAGGCCTCCTTGACCTTGGGCACTAACTCAAACTCATTGTGCCCCAAGACTACCTTTGACAATGGATAAGTCAAATGTGTCTAGGTTTTTGCTAGTGGCTTGACCTTGCTTTTATAATCTTTGGACTTAACGTGCATTTGCTAGACATAAAGTGGACTATCATTAGCAAAAAAGTCTTTAGTGTTTCCATCACTACTCCATGAGATCAATTACTAGTGCAAAGTTAATGGAACAACTTTGACACTTGATATATTGCATATGACCACTCTATTTGGTTGAAGACTTCCCATGAAAACTTGTGACAACCATATTTGTTTTGATTAGGCCAACATTAGTCTTGCAAATTGCTTCATGATACTGTTGGGCAGAAAATTGATAGTTCTCCTCCATTGACCAACACCTTATTTATCAGCTTGCCCTTAACTTTGGGTTTTATGTGCAGAGGTTGAAGATGACCCTTGGTCACCTCATCTAGACACTCGAATAACCCCTGATCATGGAATTTGTCATTAAGCAGAGACATAGAAAGGATTGTGTCAAAGCAATCTTCTTCCTGAAATTCATAATCCTAAACCTCTCTATATTCTACGGGCAGTATAGTCACCATCCTAATGAGCCCAAAGATGGCTTCAAGATCATCGTCAAATCCTGACACGAAATTTTCTGTTAGCAAATCATCTTCAAGATCATTGAAAAGATTCTGACCATGACTTTTAGCCTTATTTAGGCTAGATGTTAGATTGCGAAGATATAGTTGATGCGTGCAAATCACCAAGCATTGTCAATGGTGAGTACATTTGAGATAGTGAGTTATTCTTCTAACATTATATGCCATAGTCCAACATTGAAAGTAGAATGTATTCTAGTACTATTCTTCTTCTATTTGACTCTAACATTGAGTCTGAGCCATCATTACTAGCCTTAGGGCAACCATTGGTGGTGTCGACTATGGTTGAGGTGACTGCACATGCATGGTCGATGTTTGGGAATGCTTGATGTTGTACATATAGGTTTGGCTTTGACTAGTATCTTCCCATAGGTTGTCGACTATTATTGCACTTGGCCTTTTTCTTGTTAGGCTGTGAATGAAATTGTGGCTATGGAGTATATTGCTAAGGCAATTTTCTTTGAAGTTGAGGCTGAGGTGTTGAATTTGGGATTAATTTATTTTGAGTAACTTGTGTAGGAGACACTCTTGTTTTTGACATCACCCTAAATCACTGTCATAATTTTTTTTTTTTTGCTTCTCATAAGTTTGTGTAGCATCACTATCGAAGACAATATTATATCGTTGAAAAATAGCTGCATTGCCACTAACATCATTTTGTTTTAGCAAAAAGTCGAGCAAGTCTTCACATGCTTTTGGGAAGATTGGCTTTTGCGACTCATAGTTGTCAAGCTCCATGTCACCGTATATCTTCTCATCCTTTAAGTCGATAGTCTTTTTCTCGACATCAACCACATTTACTTTCCTGAACACTAGCTTGACATAATTCAAATTTAATTCAAAAGTGTCAACATCAACCTTTATACATGAGCCTTCAAATTTGAGTCTTCCTTCTCTTATTTGCTTTTTTTCTTTTCTCAATCATTTGCCTTGTCAAACCATTTCAGCCAATTGTGCCAAATCAAAAAATTATTGATTTATCAACTTTTTCCGATGTTGTAATTTAGCCTTTTAGATCCATGTTAACTATCTCAACCTCTGATACATGTGTATTACACTTATTTCTCATATTTTTTAATCTAGGTAAATAGTTATCAATGTTTTCACCCTTAAATATAGTAAGTAAATCAATTAAATGGACCCTCATCTCGCTTAGAAGAATTGTTGATGAAAACCATTTTTTAATTGTATCCAAGAATGATAGAATTAGGTCACAAAGGGAAAGCCATGGAAAGGCAATTTTTGTCAAGGACGGAAAAAACTTCAATTTTAGGTATTCATTTTATGCAACCTCTCTGACCTTGACGATGTAACAAGCTATGTGCTCAACCAGGACTCACTAATCTCACCAAAGAGTTTTGTTAAAGACTTGGACAATTTCCATCCTTGAGGCATTTCAGCTTGTTGGATGTAGTCAGGAAATGCTAATGTGAATGAGGGGCGGTTGACGTAGCCAACATTTTTTAACCCAAGTTAGTTTCGCACTTGTTCAACAACCCTTGTCATGTTCTAGTTTTAATTGACCAAGTGCACACCTTAGTCGAGAGGATTATTTTGCCCATGAGAGGGGTGGAGCCTGATTTTCCATTTGATCATTAGGATTTTCTTCGACATTGACCACTTCGGCTAGTTAGGTGCCCACAGCTTGTCTGTCAAGGATACAGTCCACCAGGAACCATAGAGAACAGAGGAACTAGGGATAACTTTTATATTCTATATATATTTATCATGTTCAGAGTTCTGGTACTTTTGATTTAAGAGAAAATTTTGATTGAATTAATATGTAGGTAAATATGAAAATACTTTAGAGCTTGTTTATTGTTGTTGTTATTATTATTACCATTATTATTATTATTTTAATTTCATGCTCTCGATTGTTGTTATTCCATGAAAAGGGTTAAGGTAAGAATTTACTCATTGAGTTTTATGATAAAAACTCACCCCTCTTTCCCTCTTTCTCGTACATATTGTTATAACTTTGGATCCTCCTCTCCTCAGTAGTAGTTGTCTCCAGTTTGGGTGTGCTTCACCTAGGTGTAAAGTTTGGTTATGTCAGTATAGAGTGCTCTAGTGATGTCGAGGCGGGCCCGGACCACATACACATGTTTTGCATTTTGATTTGCATGATTTATCTGTAATTAAAATGATATAGCATTCAAGGTTTTTGTAATAGAGCATCTCAGAATTTCTTTATATACATTGCAGATTTAGATTTAAATTATGAAAAAGGACGTTTATGATTATTATCAATTGTCTAGGCGAAGTGACTTATGTTTTGAATTTGATTTTATGAATAAATTATGCATGTGGTATGACTCAGCAATCACGAGGCTCACATGGGGTCGGGGTTTCTCACATGCCGATCATGATCCAAATTAGGTCATGACATTAACAAAGTCCTCAACTTTCAGATTAAATGAGGTGTTAAATATCATGTGCATTTATGTTATGTAGCTCCAATATATAGATGTAATTGTGTTCTTTTGCTAATTATCTTTTTCAATTTCCATCATGTGACTTATAAATGTAAGTTTATTTCAGAAAGTCAGAGGCACACCACCTTGCAGGGATAGATAGTGATCTAGGAATGTCGGTATACCTATTACCACCACCCCTTCTACCACCACCGATCCATAGTCATTACATCCAATTCTTGGGTACGTGGGTTGTCCAATTGCCTACACAATCACAATCATAGCCCAGCCACAATAGTACCACCACTCCCGACCTCGTATTGTGCTCTACTTCCAGCTCCATTGGTCCTCCACTCTTAGCCCACCTCTACCTAACAAATGGCTGAGGGTGCAGCTACCTCCCTAAGTCCAAGGGTTAACTAGGACGTGTGTGCACCTTAGATTTGATGGGTAGAGCTGGTAAGTAGATTTATTATAATACATTTTTATTGTGTATAACTTTGCAATTGTTGTTTTCTTTGCAGTTAATTATTTCTTTTGTATAATAGTTGCACTACAAGAAAAGCTAGTATTATTGACAATGTATTTTTGACGGTCTACATTAAATGTTAAAAAAGAGTATTATTATCAACTCTCTTTTTACAAGCGTTGAAGAAAAGTGTTGATAAATATATTTGTCAATATAATCTTTTTTCAACGTACCTATCATTGTTGAAAATACTCTCTCCTCCTTATTATTCTCAACGCTTGTGTCAAGAAAGAATTGATGCATGTAATATTCCACTAACCGTTGAAAAAATTATTGACTTCTATTAAAATTGTTTCAGCACACTCAACAGCTTAACACTTCGGGCATTGAGAGAGAGAGAGAGAGAGAGAATTGCTGTGTATAACTTTTCTCTCATTTCCCTTTCATATCCCTAATTTTCTCATTCAAATCCCTAATGTTTTCATTTTTGCCAAATTTCTTCTGCAGATTCTTTCATTCCTTCTCCACTTCATCCAAAAGGTAAGCATTCACCAAACTGGAACATTGTTTAGATCTGAGTTTTCATTTTTCCTTTCATCCATTTTTTATTCAAACTTTTCAAATCTCGGATCTAAGTTTGCAATGGCCATAGATCGAAGAGTTTGCAAACACCTTCACTAGACATTTTAAATCTTAGATTGAAACGCGATTTTCGTGAAATTAATCTCTCTTCTTTATGATTTCAGAGAGGCATCGAGCAAGGTTCAGATCTGAAAAAGGTTAGCCTGTTTTTGTGTTGAGCTGAACGAAATTGAAACTATGATTCCATTTTAATTTTTCTGTTTCAATACATCACAACATTTTTGTTCAATGCTATTAATTAAGTTAAACCTATGAAGGAACCACTTGCTTCACGCGAGGTTCCTCTGACGAGCTTGATCCAAGGTAACGTCTGCTTCGTTCCAAATCGCGAGCAATATTGGTGTGGAAGAGGACCTTTGGTGGCGGCATACACATTGTTTTCATTGGAACATGTCCTTCGCTGATTGGTTATTGGAACTCTATATATGTAATATTGCAAGATACCTATGATTAATCAATTCTTTTCATTGACGTTTCAGGCTTCAGTGATTCTAATCAATGGCTAGCAGGTTGTTGTTCAAGAGAAATATCAGCCTCCAGAGGCAAGTGTTTTTTATTATTGAAAATTAGAATATTGGCATTCCATTGGTTATTTTCATTTCCCATTTTTTTTTCCAGTGATTAGAATTAAATTTTTTATACTTTGGTAATCAAATGACGTACCAATACTTTACTATAGATTTAAATAATACTAAGAACTAATATAGATATTAGATTTTGAGACAATGCAAAAATTCACATGAATAAATATTTACTGTTAATGTATGTATATGAATATCAACGAGCTAGTTAATATTGTTTCCAGGTGTATTAAGCTTGTTATAATCAATGGACAAGGATTGGATGCAAATTAGGAATAGAACTCTTCTACAATATAGGAGAGGTGTAAAGGAATTCTTAGATTTTGCATTTAGTCATCCAGATGAAGATAAGATACATTGTCCTTGTTTCAAATGCAACAATTGCCAAAGAAAATCTCGAGAAGATGTAGAACTTGATCTCCTAAGTCATGGCATCGTTAGAAATTACACAATTTGGTATTACCATGGAGAAGACTTACCTGATTCATATTATTCTAGTTCATTTGATAGTGATGATGATATGGATAGAGAAGACATGGAAGACATGTTAAGGGATCATTTTGGGACTGGATAGAAGAGCCTAATGAAGATGCCGCTAAGTTTTATAAACTTTTGGATGATTCTAGAAAATTTGTATCCGGATGCATCGGTATTCAAAACTCTCTTTTTTGATGAGACTATTGCACATAAAATGTCTTGGTGGATGGAGTAATAAGTCATTTTCCATGTTACTTGAACTATTAAATGATGCATTCCCGGAGGGTGCAATTGCCTAAGTCATACTATGAAGCTAGGAGGATAATTTGGGATCTTGGGTTAGATTATGTAAAAATCGATGCTTGTCCTAATGATTGTATGCTATTTTGGAAAGATAGTGATAATAAGAAAGATAATTGTGATCATTGTGGTGCCTCAAGGTGGAAGTTTAAGGAAAAATATGGAAAGAGAAAAAGATTCCTGAAAAAATCCTTCGCTATTTTCCAATTACTCCAAGGCTTAAAAGGTTGTATATGTCTAGGAAGACAGCTTTAGATATGACATGGCACCATGACAAACGAATTGATGATGGGATTTTACGCATCCAAGCTGACTCAAAAGCTTGGAAATTGTTTGATGAATTGCATGAATCCTTTGCCGTGGATCCTAGAAATGTAAGACTAGGGTTAGCAAGTGATGGGTTTAATCCATTTGGGAATATGAGTACCAAATATAGTGTTTGGCCTGTGGTACTTGTTCCATATAATTTACCACCTTGGAAGTGCATGAAGGATCCTTATTTAATGTTATCATTGCTTATTCAGGTCTGAAAGGTCAGGAAATGCAATAGACACATATTTGCAGCCACTAGTTGAAGAATTGAAAGAATTATGGGAATTTGGTGTTGATACCTTTGATGCAAATAAAAAGCAAAATTTCATGATGCGTGCAGCTATATTATGGACAATAAATGACTTTCCAGCATATGGAAATTTGTCTGGATGGAATACTAGTGCAACTCTTCGTTGCCCTTCTTGTAATGTAGAGACTCGATCTAAGTTTCTAAAGAATGGAAATAAATTTTGCTTCTTAGGGCACCGACGCTTCTTGCCTATCAAACATAGGTGGCGGTATGAAGAAAATCTATTTGATGGCACAAAAGAACTTGGATATCCTCCTAAGCAATGGTCCAGTGATGATATTTTTAATCAAGTTTGTGAGTTAGAAGGCCTTGTACTTAGTAATCAAAAAGATAAAAAGAAGAAAAGGAAGAAAAAGAAACAGGAAGCTCAAATCCTTGGTTGAAAAGAAGCATCTTCTTTGAATTGCCATATTGGAGGACTTTACTTTGCGTCATAATTGGATGCCATGCACATAGAAAAAAATGTATGTGACAGTGTTCTTGGGACATTGATGGATATTCAGGAAAATCAAAAGACAATTTGAATTCTCGTTTGGATCTAGAAGAATTAGGCATAAGAGAAGAACTCACCCTATTAGAGAAGGAGAAGTTACGTTGTTGCCGGAAGCTATTTACAAATTGACTAACAAAGAAAGAAAGAGCTTATGTGAGTTTTTGAAAAATGTCAAAGTGCAGATGGGTATTCTTCAAATATTGGAAGGTGCATCAACCTAAAAGAGAATAAGATATATGGTTTAAAAAGTCATGATTGTCATGTTATTCTAGAATGCTTTCTTCCACTTGCTTTACGTGGGCTCTTCTCATCACAAGAGGTGCGTAGTACATTGATTGAGTTTTGCAATTTTTTTAAGGAGTTGTGCTCTAAAGTTTTGACGACGGAAAAGCTGGACAAAATAGAAAAACAAATTATTAACACTCTTTGCAAGTTGGAAATGATTTTTCCTCCTTCATTTTTGATGTCATGGTTCATTTACCTATCCATTTGGCGGGTGAGGCAAAGATTCCTGGACCAAGTCCAATACCGTTGGATGTATCCTATTGAAAGGTGTGATGTCTCTTTTTTTATCTCTCATTTTATGTCTCAAATAAAATATAATCACAACAAATTCGTATACTAATAAACAACCTATTATTTTTACATATAGGTATTTATACACCTTAAAGGCTTATGTCCGTAATCGAGCTTATCTAGAAGGTTCAATTGCTGAATATCTTGCGAATGAATGCTTATTATTTTGCTCAAGATACTTTAGTGATACCTAGACTAAGCATAATGGGTGGGAAGAAATTGGGATGGTGCTACAACTTATGATGCTGAAGGATTGTCGATTTTCATACAAAATGGAAGACCCACACGAAATTGTAAAGTATCAAGAAGTTTAAGTCTAGAAGAAGTAAGGCAAGCTCATCTCTATGTTTTGAAAACTGATGAGGTTACTCCTTTCATCCTGTAAGTACAATTGTATTAGGCTAATGTCCAGTTTTTAGTTTAAAGACAATTTTTTGAGAAGTAATGCCTGGAATTTATTATTTTTCATATATCCAGTGAACATAAATTTGAATTGGAAACACAAAATCCAAGAAATGTTGAGAAACGACATGATCAAGAATTTTCAGAATGGTTTGAAAGTCGCGTAAGTCTTGAAATTAGACAAAAAAGAGTACATATTATTTTCAGCATGTTATAGTAACTAAACATTTTTTTTATTGAATTTAGGTTACAACTCTCTCCAGAGAAGGGAATGAACAAATAACACGTCAACTTTTATGTTTAGCACGAGGTCAGCAAGAGAAGTAGTATGTTATAAAGGATACAAAGTGAACGGTTTTATTTTTCGCACAAAAGAATGTGATGATTGTCGAAAGACTCAAAGTAGTGGTGTTATGGTAAAGTTGGATTATGGAAAAGATTACTACGGAGTCATTGAGGATATTGTAGAGTTATTATATATGGATGATAACAAAATTGTTATGTTTAAATGTTTATGGTGGGATGTAGATAATTATGGTAGAGGAGTGAAATTAGATGAATATGGTGTAATCACTGTAAACAAAGGTCGAACATTGAGGACAAATGAACTATTTGTCATGGCATGTCAAACTGAGCAAGTATTTTATGTGGAAGATGTCACTAATTCTAATTGGTTATGTGTTGAGAAAGTAGCACCGCGTGACTATTAATATGCCTATAAAAGAGGATGTGGAGGAGGAGGAAGAATATGATGGTGATGAGGAGGTGGCTATTCAAGAACCATTCCAACAAATCTAACATCATGCTTGATGAATAGATCATTTCTTTTTGGACATGCAATCTTTTGGTATACCATTTCCTGTTGTATTTAGTTTTTTACTTACTTTCAATTAGTATTGTATGCTTCACTTTCATTTTTATTTGGACTTATGATATCAACTTTTTATTTTGTTATTTTAGTCATTATATATAAACAATGTTTTGTTGTTAATTATTGAAATTGATTTGTTGTTGTCATATATGCAACAAAATTGATTTAGGCAAGTACTTCGAAGATGGCTAGTCATGCCAAAGACAAAGGTGTCTCCAATAACAAACATGTTGGCAGTGCTACTATTGGAAGAAGCAATGGGCTTCAAGTTAGAAAAGGTGCCATAGCATTCCCAGCCAAAGACATTAGTATTTTAGAGACTATCTGTTACTACTTTGATTGACTGGTGTTGTTGTCTTATTCCATTGCAGATAGAACTAATGCAAATTTAGCATCATCAAGTCACTCACAAGTTAGAAGGCAACATGATTCCTCATTTGGTCATAATTCTAAAGCAAATATTGGTTCAGTTGGAAATGATGATGATTCTCATAGAGAAGGTAATGTTTTATTATATAACATTTATGTCTAGCGAACAATATAAATAATAGGGATTTCAGCATTTACTTGCATCTGATAGTGTTTGAATTGGACCTAAAGCAGGATTCTAGGTTTGCTTCCATAGCTTTTTATTTATATTTTATATTTTGTCATTTAAATAGATTCTATTGTAAAACGCAAAAAGAGAGGGCCTACTCGAAATCTTGCATTGTCTAAGTTGCCGCACGATAAAAGGCTTGATATCAAATGGCGGCATAATAGGCCAGTGGGTCCAAATGCAAACTTATTAAAGTCAAGATGCACTGTTTTGGTTCGTGATATTGCAAATGCACCATTAAAGGTGAAGGAATGGTCTGAAATCCAGCTGAAAAGAAGATAAAAATGTTTGAACTAGTGCTGGTTGTTATCTCATACTCTTAATTTTATTGGTATTTTTTCAATAAATTGAATAATAAATTTGACATGTGTGTATATGTATTTTTCTTCTTCTTTTAACAGGAAAAATTCAAAGTAGAAGGTCAAAAGTATCGAGTATGGGCGCAAATGAACACTTCTTACCGGAATTATCGATGCCAACTAAAGAAGAAGTACTTTGAAGTATATGATGACCCAAGAATTGCTAGACGTAAAGTGCCATCAAAAATAGCAAAAGATGATTGGGAGTATCTTGTAGACTTGTGGTGTGATGAAGATTGGCAGGTTTTGATTTTCAACTTTACTTGCAATAAATACTTTACAAAAATCCTAGAAACTCACATGATTTGGATGAATGAAACATATCAGTAGGGACTTATGGAATGAATACTTAGAAACAATACTACATAGTTATAACAATAGCAACAATGCTACATGTTTATTAAGAAAAACTTATAATGTATATTGTGTATTTTTATTTATTCCGTAGACTTATTGACCAAGTGATTAACCTTACAATTATTAGAAAATGAGTCAGCAAAATAAGATGAATCGAACTGCAAACAAGATCATTCATACTCCTGGTTCTAAGGGTGTCCAACAAAGGGCTGAAGAGGCGGTATACAAGTTTATTTAATTTAGTATTTTTATTTGAAAATATTTATCCTTCATTATATTAGCAATTTATATTATTTGTGAATGATAGTTTGAGCAAACTGGACAAGAAATAGGCCGCCTTCGTCTTTGGGAAGTTACGCATACAAGAGCTAATGGGGAAGCTTGCAATGATGAAACTCAGGATAAACTTGTAAGAAATTAAGCATATTAGTATTTGGTTACTATATATTTACTGCTTGTGGTTTATCACCCTCTGCTGTGGTATTCCCCCAACCACTTAATTTGTTTACTTCGTTCGCTAAACATCTCAAAAGCATTGGGGAATATTGCTCTGGAGGATTTGGATTTATATATTTTGGACTTTCAATTTTTTTCTTTGTGACTTTGACGTTTAGTTTGTTTTCCAAATTATGTAATCTTCTGTGTACTACTCTTGTTTGCACTCGTGCTTTTTAGTCACGTAGTGTAATGTTGTTCAACTTTGATTCTTGTCACTTTTTTTATTTGGATTTTGATGTCTGTTCGTTTTGAGTTTTTGTAATTTTATGTGTGACTTTGCTGAACTTGAAGTTTGTACGTTCATTATTTTTGGATATTGGGTGTAAAAGTGTTTAGCTTTGGTTCAAAAAGGATAAAGCAAAGACCTTACTGTTTATAAATAATAGCATTCACGAAAATTCAGTAAATTTAGGAATTTCCAAGATATTACTATGTTATAACTATATATACTACTATGAGAAGTAAAGATTGATGATATTTTCTCACAATCTTTGAAGAAACGGTAGTTCTAAAGCTTTCAGGAATGGGTCCCTTCAGATTGTTGTTGGAAAGATCACTGAAACAAGAAAAATAATTACTAAATGAAACCCAAAGTTGTCAGGGATAACATTTACCATGATCCATGAATAATATTTTGAAGTAGATATGATAAACAAGGACATTGCTATCAAAATTAAGTAAAATTGTTAGGCTAGCTCATACATAGTTGTCATATGGTCTCCAAGTTTATTTGATGGTATGGGTCAAGTAAGACTATTCCAGGCTAAGATCCTGAAATCTGAATTAGTCACAAATTTCGGGTGGTCCAAAATTTCCTTGGAAGTAATCCTGACTCTTAATGTGTTTACATAAATTTAAAAGAGACTATAACATATTCATTCTATACAATATGACATGGCATCATTTGGCTATTTACCAAACATGATGATGCTGTTGGTAGATGATGATGCCGTTGATTCACCAAAAAGTTCATATATGATTTGCAGGATCAAATTAAAGAACTATCTGATCAAGTCAATGAAGGATTGCTAGAGATGAATGAGCATGAGGTGATGGTGGAAGTATTTGGGCTGAGCGGCATGGAAGAGTTCGTGGATATGGAGCTGGTGTGACCCCCACGCAATTATGGGGTCCTAATTCATCTCTAGTTTGTGATCTATCAATGAAACTCCAAGAATCCGAAAGAAAATTTGAAGAGTCTAAGGCAGAGGTAGAGGACTTGAAGAAGAAAGTGGATCATATGGCAGGAATTCTTGAACAAATATTAGAGGGAAGGATGCCGGTATTCGGAAACAATATTCCAACATTTGATGATCATCAGACCATATGGCAAGTTTTCTTCTTTTATGCAGTATGATATTAGTATTTAAATAAAGTTATAGTAGGGAACTCCTAAATTGGTTCTATATTTAAAAAAAAATTATTATAGTTTCTAATTTTTTCTTTTTATTTCTCATTGTAGGAAGGAGATCAAGATTGAGGATTGGATTTGAATCATCTATCTCTATAAACAATACAACAATTGAAACAGAACAAAATTAATGTAGATAGCCTTAATCTCCAAACACAATATAGCAATCTTGACATTATTCTATCACTTTATACATATAGGTCCTAAAGAAGTATGAGAAGGAGAAACACTTGCTTTTATTTTGTTCTTACTATATTAGAACATGTGATTGATTTGTACTTTTGTTAGAAAAATCATACTTGTAATATGAATTGATACAATGTTATAAATTGATATTTTGTTGTCTACCTAATTGAAGTATTTTTTTTTTATAATTTTCAATGTTTAGAACTGTCAATACTTATAATTGTAACAAAAAAAAAAGAGTTGGGGTATGGTTTTAGTTGACAACAATTACAAGTATTTTTGACGGTCAATAATTGTCAAAAAAGATTGACAAGTATTTTCAACGGTCACGTTCTGTCAAAATTTCTTTTCTTGACAATATCTTTTTCAACACTTTTCAACGATTAAATTATTGTTGAAAAAACTATTTTGACGGTCAAGCATATCTTTTTCAACACAAATGACCCTTGATAATGCTAAGTTTTCTTGTAGTGTTTCCTTCCTTCAAGCTTGAAGTGCATTACGTAGGTCGTACAAAAGAAGTATGATATCCATATTAGTCATTCACCAAGGTACTTGTGGACATAAAGAACATGTGATATCGAGAGTGAGTCGTAAATGATTTAATTTCTTATATTCAACTTAGTCATATTTTTATTTTTGATTTAAATTATTGTTGTGACTTTTGTACACATAAGAACATTTTGTTATAACCCACAAGAGGAGCCTCAAACTAAAAAGGCATGGAGAATGAGGGAAGCAAAGCGAACGAGAAACATGTATTATGACATCCATGAAGGGATGGTTAGCCATGACATGTTAGCATATGCACACTTGCAGGTGTTGTAGGAGTCCTGAGCCACCAACACATTCAAGCAGAAGTCGAAAAGGATAGAGCAACTGGGCCTTCACCAAGGATATGTTACTCCACATTGATGGCTCCAGCACCTTAGAGGTCACTAGGGCATGAATGGTGACGCCATTATTAACATTTAGTTTTTTTCTTCTACTTAGATATTGTATTTATGTAATATAATGTGAATCTAGTTTTAAATACAGGTGAACGAGTTGAAATAGGAGCCGACTTATGGCAAGCTCTTCAATGAGACCTACACATGCAAAGAGGACAAGACTAGATAGGTCAACAGTCACATCCAAGGCACGTATGTAAGTAGCAAATCCAAACTCATATTTATTTGTTCTTATTTATTACTTCTATTCGTATTTATTTCTTATAATTTTTTGCATCTTTATTGTAAAATGAATATAGACAATCATAAGAAGAGGCATTGACCCAACGACGCGAAGGACATGAAGCTTGGCCTGATGCTTTCATATTAATGAAGTGGAGATATGACCATAGACCGTTGATAGCCTTTTCAAGGGTTGCATATAAAACATGGAACATTACTATACTGATAGTGTGTCCCTCTCACCTCCTCTTTGACCTGGTCAGCTATTGGAAATTATTTGACTCTAGGCCGGTAAGGGCATACCAAAAACTAGTAGCTACAGGTGACAAAGATGATCCAAGAGCAAGAGAAAGCCATTTGGCAAGAGGAGATAAAGTAGCTCAAGATCTTCATGGAGAAGGAAAAGAAAAAAAGCAAAGGTGAAGAAAGAGAAGATGAAGAGAATAAAAAAGAAGATTAAAATCTTGAACCATTTTCGCCAAGGTCCCTAGTAGATGTTCCACACCTAACTAGCTTACACCCATCCCTTAGGGCTCCTCCTTCCTCAACGAAGGTTATCATCGATGATATGGTCTCTTTTTATTGTTTGTGCTTATTTTGGATTATATAGTTTTTGAATTTATACAACTTTTGTTTAGTTTTCTTTATTACTTTTTACTTAGTTGCATAGATTTTGTCTACTTTATATTTTATGTAAATAATTTTGTATTTTTATTAGTAATTGATTTAAATATTTCATTACCGATTAATAGAAGCATAATTAAATAAAATAAAACTATAAATGAAGATGGATGAAATAGAATTCAAATTTAAAAGAAAAAGAAAAAATGATTTATTTTACCAATAGATTTGTCCATCGGTAGTAACAACAACTAATTTATTTCATGCAAATTTTCTGGCAAGAAATATATATCAACAATATAGAACAAGTTGTTGGCAATATTATAAAATTGACAAACCAATTGACTACTTTTTCCATATTATTAATGACTTTTTTTAAAAAAATAATCTGTTAGAAACATCATCTAAACTTTTTTGACAGTTGTTTATGTTGTCGGTAAATATCACCAATAAGCAAAAAATTGACTACTATTTTTTTGTTGATAATGTTGTCGACAAAATTATTTTCAATGCTAGAAAACTCATTATTCCAACGAATGTCAACAGTAAGGTGATCACTTATTGTTGAGTTATTTGTACTCATGAGATATGGAACATCGTATTGACTCACACCTTATACATCATTGGATGGGATATGGACCCCATTCAAATAAGGTTCATATCCCGTTCAATGGGGGGTAAGGTGTAAGTTAACACAGGTATCTACGTTTCATGAGTACAAATAACATTCTTCTTTCTTTGTATTGTGATTTCTAACATTTTAGTAAAGAAATATTTAGCAAAATCAAAACATGACATCTTCATGTTCACAAAATCTCTTTTACCAGCCTGAAGTTTAAAGAGTTTCACCTTGTTTATATCTAGATTCTCTTGCTTCAAGATAGTCCAAGCTTGCTTGGCGTAGTGGCATTCATGATATAAGGAAAAATTTTATCTGATACTAGATTGGAGAATGAAAAGAGCCTTTGCATCTTTGGACAAATCTTCCTTGGAGATTTTTTGTTGCTCCTCAATTGAGTTGTTCATTTGCTACAAGAGTTTCAAAACCCTTATCCACAAGGTCCCATAAATCACTAGCCATTAGGAAACGTTGCATTTTGGTTGCCCAAAAATCATAGTTGTCTCCAGAATAATTTGGTGAATGGTTAAAGGGAGACATGTAGAAGCCATCTTCAAGAATCAAGAGATGAACCTTAACCCTCAAAGAAACTGCACATCGCGCAAAATGCTTTTAGCCCGGATGCCAAATGTTGATCTTAACACATTAAACACTCATTTTTTTTATGATATAAGTGGCTGGAAATATCATAAATCAAACAAAAAAATGCAAAAAATAAAAATAAAAATAGAGGACATATGCATAACATCAAGGAGAAGATGGAGAACATATGGGTGTTATAGAAATATCAAAGAAATGCCTCCATTCACTATACGTGTCTCAAAATAATGGAGTTGTATATGTATTGACTGCTAAAAAAAAGTGAAATTTTTTTTAGGATTTGACACATTTACAGCCATAAGATTAGGGACTCGCTTGTGCCCTATTGTTCTTCTTTTCTTTCTACTTGTGTTATTTATTCTATGATCGTTGTCCTAGTCATTGCTGTTTTTGTTCTCTTCATGGGTGTTATTTCATCCCTTTTATGGATGTTTGTTTACCCCTTGTGGGTGTTTGATTTCCCTTATGAGTGCTTTCTCTTTCGATGATCTTATGGACACAGATAGTTAGATCTATATTGAAATGATGCATAATCTTTAATGTCATGATTTTTGTTTTGTCTTAATTAGATATTAACTGAGAATAATTAAAAATTAATTACCTGAAGTAAAATACACAAGAACAGAACGAAGACATTATGCCAATGCCCAACAAAAGAAAGGATTCCAAATAGAAGTTTGGACAAGACCAATGGCATAACTAGAATGGGAAGAGTGGCCCTTATGGCGACACTATGAAGTAAGAGCTTAATATCTCCTCACTCTGCACTTATGAGATTAATTATGAGAGTTTCCTTCTAAAATTTTTTTATCTCGTCTATATTATTTTTTCCTCCAACACCTTATTTATAATACAAGGTTAGTGAATCCTTGAAAGGGATACCTGATCTCTTGTAGTGATGGTAAAACATCGACAAAGATAGATACCTGGCCTATGGGAATTACCCGCTATGAGAATGGGAACAATGACTAGTTTGCTCCACATGGGCATAAGGATAAGATCCTAGGATTTAATGGTACGGGGTAAAGATCTCCAACCCCATCAAAACCCGCCAAATCTTAATAGGTTAGACTTAGGCTTGCTGCAAATCCTATTTGAGGCAATGAGGCCCAAGTCTATATATGTGTATATATGTTCAATTACCCCAAAAAAAAAAAAGGTCACGTGGTGGAATCAAACGAAGGATCTTTCACCAAGTTGCATTCTCCTACCACTCTACCTCCAAACCAGCCCCTAAAAAAAAATAAATTAAAAGGTTATTAATAAATAGTACAATCAATTAAGGTAACCGTAAAAATATGGATGTATCAGGGGTGTTGTAAAAAATAAATTTTTTGTTCTTCCTTATGCATAATCGATTCTAAAACTCAAATATGTGATTTCAAAGATCATTTCTTTTCAAATAAGATGATTTTTTTTTCATATTTTTTTAATTTAAATAAATTTGGTAACGACTTTAATTTTAACAATTCTTTTTCCCTGGACCCTCGCGATCCCTATGGTGACACAGTTGCAACCTTTTGCTTGCTTATATGGTGGGAAGGGAACAAGGGACGTTAGTCTGTTAAAGGACATTAAATTCCTCCTACATTTTTTTTTAAGTAGTAAGGGCTTCCTAAGGCTTGTAGGACAGTTGCAGGCTCAATATGCAACAATTTAGGCGTCCACCATGGAGATGGTGATCACGCAGCTCCATCACCTGGAGGAAGAGGTAAGCACAACGGGACTTCTTACAGCGATGGCGGCAACTCTGCCCGCCATGGGAGCTGCCAACAAGAGAAGCTTTAATCCCTTGATGGTGTCTAGCTCCATTCGAAGCGTAGTGATCAGCAAGAGGCGATCCTCCACTAGTTTTAGTCTTTAGTGGCAGCGAGATGAAGGAGGTGACAGTGGCCGGAGGAGTGCGTCAGCAAGAGATGAGGCAGGTAGGTTTGGGTCAACAGAGGCATCACACTTTCCAAAGCTAGGAATTGGGTTTTTGGGCCAAGCCCAATTGGGCCAAGCTCCATATGTGAAGGCTACTAGATAATGACCAATCCGAATTTGGTTCCACCGTTGAAACAAGAGAGTCATATTGGATTTGGTATCATGGACTTTATTTTAAACAATGAGATTCAGGAGGAAATTTTACTTTTGTGCAATAGAATGGGAATAATTGTTTTTAGAATTCAATGTTCCTTTTTTGAAGAAAAAATAATAATTTTGACCAAAGATAAAAGAAAAATAATTGTAATTAGGATTTAAAGTGTGTTTTTAGCAACTTTGAGAATAAGATTGATTCGAAGGGAAGGTATTGTAATAAGTATAATGTTATAACAAGTATAATGAGCCTAAATAGTCCAATAAGTTGAGCTAGTTATTGGAAAAATAGTATAAATAGATATATTAATGATTATATTGGGTAATTGACACGTGAAATGTCCCTTCAGTCTCTTTCTCTCAAGAATTCTCTCTTCTATTCTAATATTCCCTCTAATTTCCTCCTAGTTCTATAATTCTCCTATCTCAAATTCCTATTCTATTACATATTAATTCTTTTTTTTGGATCCGTATTAATTCTTTGATTAGACACCAAGATACAAATTATTGGGCTTTGAAGTTCTATATCAAGAAGCAATTCTTAAAATTGTTTGGTGAACAACAAGTCTTTGATTGCTCATATCGCTAATAGCTAAATACTTTTAACATCGTTGTAAATTAAAAAGTGATAATATTTTTAATTGAGGTAATTGTTATATCTCAATTAAAATATTTGACTAATTAATTAATAGATATTATGTGCTGAATAATTAAGTGAGTTATATTTTGAGGAAGAATATTCAAATCAAAACTGCGCAAGAATATATTATTGATCTATTTCAATTGGTTTTCAATATTTAATTAGTAAGATAAATAATCAGATTAATTAAAAAAAACAATATTTCTATCCACAGACTAAGCCTTTATTCAAGTGATTTTGTTAGCACACTAACACTAATTTGGTGCATTTAGAGCAATTCATTCCCGACCAAAAAAAGAAAAAGAACAGTTCATTAAACTATATATTGTTCTCCAAATTAAAATAGGTATTTAATCTAATGAGGCTAAGCCCGTTAACTAAAAATATGTTAACTCAGAGTGCGTTTGTTTCATATTTTGAAAAAAATAATCATGAATAAAAACTGATTATTTTTTTTCAGAAGCTACTAATTTTAACTTCTACAAAAAAAACTGAAAACTAATTTTTCTTTTAAATTTAAATTATTTTTCAAAGATTATCCAAATATACGAAAAGTGATTTTTTTGGACAAAAAAAATATTATTTGCCAAAATAATCACAAACAAACACACCCTTATTCACCAGAAAAAAAAATAACTGATTAGAAATATAATTGTTAAAAATTGTCAACAAAATCGAAGGAAAAAATAACAGACGTTTGAATAATATATAATAAATAAAGCAATATTATAATTAAATCATTTAAAAAAATTCTAGCATTTAAAACTGAATTATGTCTTTAGAATAGCAAAACATAATTCATAAAAAAAATAGCAAAAATTATCATCACTAAAAGAATAAATGGAATTAATGATGTCTCATCAAGTTTTATAATTAGTATTCATGTTTTTTAAAATTTTGTTAAAAAAAGTAGATTTTTTTTTGTCCTCATATTCTAAAGTTGACATCAATTTTGATTTCAAAAATTTTTTTATATGAATTTAGTCCTGAAAATTTGAAATTTAATATCAATTAAATTATTACATCAAATTATCAATAATTTTTATTATAATAATTTATTTTCAAGTCTATGAAGTGGAAATTGCATTGTGTTCTAATTAGTCGAGGAAGATACATAAGCAACATAGCTCAACCAATTACAATTATTCATAACCAAATTATTGATAAAATGGGAAAATAATAAAATTTATGTCAAATTGTAAAGTGTTAGAACTAAATTAATTAATGTCTCCAAAAAATTTTAAGGCTAAATTAATATCACATATTAAGACTAAAAAAGATATTTACTCTTAAAAAATGATAGGAATAAAAAATTCCAATTGTGCTTTACAGTCCGTTTGTTTCGGCCTTTAAAAAATGATTTTAAAACTCAAATATGAGCGTTCTGATGAGGTCTTCCGGGTGAAAAATCATTTTTTGTATTTAAATAATTTTTAAAAAATAATTAGAACCATAAAAAATTAGTTTTTAGCTTTTGTAGAAACTAAAAGGAAGAAATTTTGAAAAGATAATTTTTTAATTTTTTAATTACATATAAAATTTAAGTTTTATAATCATTTTTTTCAAAATCTAAAACAAACACACCCAACTAAAAAAATTTAAAAATAGATTTTTTTTCATAAACTACTCCTTTTAGATTCTTTTAAAAAAGTTAAAAACAGAATTTTTAAAATTATAATTATTTTTAAAAACTTATCCAAATATATAAAAATTAAATTTATTTTTTACGAAGAAAATGATTTTAACCCCCAATAAAGCTCATCCAAACACACCTAAGACAAGTTGACGTTTCATCAAATTGGATTCTTTTACATTTTGGCCGTAGGAACTAGGAATCAAATTAAATAGGCGTCACCTACTTGACATTTGTTTAAGGGAAGTCGTGGTTACAGTGTAATTATATTTAACATATGTTGTTTGAATTTTCAGGTTTTAATTTTTTATTTTTAGATTTTTAATTTTTTAAAATTTATGAAAGAAAAACTAAAAATTCTAAAAACTACACATCCCAATTTTTAAAATTTTTAATCTTTTCTTCACAAATTCTAAAAAACAGAAAAACTAAAAATAAAACTCAAAATAAACATGCCCTGAGCCTTTCTAACCACTTCTATAATCTCATCACAAGTCACAAAAGCTCGCACAACTCACAATAGAAGACCCAAAAGCCCAGTACCCAACAGCAAGCAAGCAAAGTAAAAAAGAGAAATGTATGTCAACATTCAAAAGTGAATATTCCATTAAAACATATATTATTTTAGATGTAATATTAATTTCCACTCGTCTTACTTTTACACAATTCAATTGCGAAAAAACACTGAAATATGAAACATCCACTGGCAGTTCAAATAGCAATACTCTGGAAAAAAAAAAAAAACCTTTCAGCAGCGGACGATGGCGACCAGCAAGGTTCGGTTCAGCACCAAAGGCAGCCTTCCCTTCCCAGCTCCCCTTTCTTTCTTTCCTAGTTTCCCTTCGTTGCCGCTGCGTTTGCGTTCTTTTTCCTTTTTCCTGGTAAATGGACAACAAAAAGAAAGAAAGAAAAGTCAAACAGACGGTATAAAAGCACTGAGACTATTAGCACCCAATGTTGCCAACCAGTCCACACACTCACTTGTTCGCTTATCTTAGCACCTGCTGTGCTGAGCTTGAACACACCATTCCAATTCCAAACTGAGGAGCTCCCTAATATAATATCAAGTGTCAGACGGTAAAAAAAAACACGTGAGTGTACGGGGCCGAGTCATAAAACAGCCTCGTGGTGTTTGTTGAATCCGATGCAGGATTATACTCAATTCATTAGTTAATTATAGTCACTTTAGAAAAATAAATTATTCTATATTGATTATCATTTTAGTATTTTAATAAAAGATTAATTATTTTATACGAATTTTATCTCTCATTGATAAGTAGAAAGCAAAAAAAAAAAAAAAAGAATTTGATAGATAATTTATACTCTGCTTGAGTTACGGACTTAGTGCGGTGTGATAAAGAATAATTTAGTAATTTAAATCTATTTTTTAAAATCAATAATATTGATGTATTTTTTTAATACCAGTTGTAAAAGCTTAAACCACTATAATTAAATAATAGAGGGAGTAATAGTTAGGCAAGACCTGAAAAGTCAATGTGTGTAGGAAATAAGGTTATTGTGGTGATGGAGTCAATACAATACTACCTCCATTTTATAATAATTATCAATTTTTAACTTTTTAATGTTTTAAAATATATATTCATTTATAATATATAGATAACATTAATTTTTTTATTTATATCCTTAAATAAATATATTAGTTAAATATTAAATATATTTATTAAAATAAGTAATAATAATTAAATAAAAATAATTTTATTTATTCATATAATTTTTTATATTTATTAAGACTTTTTATATTTTTTATTTTTTTATATATACATTATTTAGTTTCTGATAATTATTGTAAAACAGAAAGATTATATTGATTTGTTTATTTAAGGACGTGAGTCACACTCATTCCGAATACAGGGAAGCCAATAGCTGTTCTGAGAATGTTAACATCCTTCTTTGAGCAGCTAATAAAGATGCTCTGGCCCATATGTGGTCGTAGTAAGCGGGATGCTGCCTGTACTACACCTTGACTTTGGGTATTGTTGTTGGCAAGGCTCTAAACATCGAACCAGGTATCAAATCAATCGGGACAAAAGTTTAGGGGTTTAAGGTTTATCGGTTTAATTTGTTCCAACTGATATAATTGGTATATAATAAAATATGTATTTATATAAATATATAAAAATATAAAAAAAATATATGTCATAAAATAACTAAAAATTAAATTAGGCATTAACAAAATCCATAGAACATAACATAATTCATCTCTTAATCAAAATAAACATTATCCATATAGATTAAATCTCTCAAATTACTACTTCCCATATTATAAAAGAAAAAAAATTAAGAAATATGAGATTTTAGGCTTTTCTTTTTAAAAAAACCCAAAATAATACAATTTTACATTTTTTTACAAAAAAAGGTTCAAACCAATTTTTTGGTTTGTCTTTACCCAATTTACCCTTCAACTTTTCGGTTCTTGGAGTCTTTGCAAAGCAATTTTTTACTCGATCTTCAGGAATTCTGATTTAGAATTATTCAAACATTCTAATCTGAATTTTGAACATTGGTTGTTGGATAGTCAATTTATTGTGGCTGCTTCACATTCACATGTGGTCATTCATAGTAGCGTACGCGTTACTATCTAGAAAGAATGAGTAAATTTTAGAGAATATAGAGTGTAGGTAAATAGGTTAGAAATATTTTTTGATATTATCTCTATTACTCTTTGATATTGTAAAATTGTAATATTTGAATAGAAAAGTTCTCATCGGAAAACAATATATATTTACCTCTTGGGTGTGAAAGTATGGAAAATATATTTTATAATCATTCTAAATATAGTGGAATATTTTTTGAATTTTGTCCCGTAATTTTTTTTCGGTATTTGGGGGTTTCTACATTAAAATTGTGTCCATTTAGTTTTAGTTTTGCATATATTTATTATTGTTATGCTACATTAATTAGTAGATTTAATTCTATCATATTTATTTTGGTGTTCATTGCCATATATTGATATTATTTAATTATACTGTAGACTAGTCACTAAGTCCAATAAATAACACATACCACATAACACATACCACCCTTAAAGTTTATTGAAATAACACATAACCCATTCTTTTAATAAAATCACACTCAGTCCATTGCCAAGTTGAACTAATAGCTCTATCAATTTAGTTAACGGTTATCCCCTTTTTATGATGTTATTTTTGGCCATTTGTAGCATAGGCTGTGGGATTGACATGGGCACAGTGTGTGATTTTCTTCTTGGAAGAGAAAGGTTCTCTAACTTTGGTAGTCTCTTAGAGTGAAATCTTCCTAATGATTTTGGGTAGCTCGTGATGGAGCAATCTATAATCTATAATCTATCTATAATACTAATATTCCAGACTCATTCTAGGAAAAGTTTTATATGTGTCACTTATAGAACAACTTATGGCCCATGATTTTTATAACCTTGATCATTAATTATTTTGTTATAAAAATTACCTTCATATCTATTTCATTAATACAACATAAATATTTCACATTAAATATTGGATTTCAAACCATTACAATTCTTAATTTAAATTATATAACTGATTAAAATATGTCAATCCAAATTATTTATCAATAAAATTAAAATGGATATTCATGTGATACATGTCTTTTCTATTTTCTTTATAATATTTTTTTATTTTTTTCAATTAAACACGTATTTTTCCATATTAATTACAAAATTTAAAATTTTGAATTCACCTTGATATTTTGAATTTTGAATTCAATAGACTACTTAATTTCTATTTCACAACAAACCATCCAATCCAAGATTAGTGCAAAAATAAAAATAGAAATAAAAACTATTGCTACTAAGAAATAGCTATAATCAAAGTATAAACCCTTTAAATTACTCCTAGAATCTGTAACATATTCATTGCTACAAAAGATGATCACTTATACTAATCAAAATTAAAATGCTTAACTTCTCTTAAATCTTAATATCAATTTGTTCCTGAGTCTTTCCTGTCTAAAGATTTAATGTGAAATGCTAACATTCATTTCCCCCTCTATTCCACAAGTTTCTTTTCTCTTGCATTCTTCCTCTCATATTTTCATATTTTTCATTTCTCTTCGTTCATTATTTTTTAGTTATCTCAAAATACCCTAATTTACTTCATCTTTCAATTTTTTTATTTGTGGTTTATATTAATGAATGAGAATTTATAGGATAGAAAATTCAAATGTCCACCATTCTTCTTTGAAATTGTTTTCTTCTTTGTGAGATTTTTTTTGTACAACATTTTTTTTATGTTTATTTAGTATTTTTTATTTCTTTATATATTTTATACATTTAAATGTTTCCTCAATTAAATAAAGATTTGATTTTTTAAAATTCTCTTAAAATAAACCAATTTATTTATCCTTTTCATTTTCATTGTTTATATCCAATTTATTTCTATCTTTCTTCTTTGTAATTTTTTTTGGTTTTGTATAAAGATTTATGTTTATTTAGTCTTTTGTTTTATGTATATATCTTAATGGTTTTTTTTATGTTTTGTACATGAGACAACCACTAAATTGTATACTCAACCACATATTGTTCAATCATATGTCAAAGGTAATTGTATTTTTCATAAATAATTTAATAAAAATTTTATTGAATTTGAGATTAATTTTATTGTTACATAAACGAGTATTAATGATTTTATAATTTTTTTCTTTTCAAATTTTGAAGCTACAATTAAGTAAAGGAGATGCTATTGATGGACTATCTCAACTTATTTTACTAAACTTAAGGTAGCAAAGATTAAGGATTAAGAATGATTGAAAATTGTGTTTGGTTTTACTTCGACTTTTATCTTTGATTTTATTTTGCTCATTTGTTTGGCAGAATATTTATATGAGAGGGAATTATGCATTTGTGTCGAGAACAACACTTTTGAGTTAGTTCAATGCATAACCAAGCTAGCTAATGATTTCAATAGTAATATTAGACAAATGCATCAACTAATTTTTGTTGGAATTTATTTATGCTGTTCCACCTTCTTCAATTTATTTTTTCTTCATTATTTTATAAGGCTTAAAGATTGTTGAATTCAATATCCATTGAATTAAATTTCAATTCCATTTACAAACACTAATTATGGAGAATGAATAATATTTTGGAATAAAATTATATTTTTTATTTAAAATTTTCATTGTGCATTAACATTGTACAAACTAATTGTTAACTATTATTCTTTTTATTTTGATATGAATCGAATATACTGATATATATATTGCTATTGGTTAATTTTTCTTCCAATATATGCATTTATTGTTCCCTTTTCTTTTCTCACGCTAAAACTTTTAATTAATTGATAAAATTTAAAATATTATTTTTGTATCTATATAAATCCATATTTATTTGTGTTTGCTTTTTTAAGTTATAATCATTATTAATATATTATTTTATTTAGAAAAATATAATTGTTGATAGATTGTTGATTTTATTTTCCAAATCACCACCTAACTATTTAAGTGACAAAATTCATTTTCTAATTCATAAAAGCTAATATTACACACACACTAAAAAAATAGAAACACAGCAAAAATTAATAATAAATAATATTATTTTCTTTTTATATGCCTAATATTGTAACCTTTAATTGATATTGATATCCATATCAATCAATAACGTATAATCCTTTTCGTTACCATTTTTAAAGTTTTTCTTTTTTTGAAATTTTTTTAATAAATCCATGAATACATGTAGGGATTTAAATCTTCACAAAAAATGAGGAATGAGAACCCATAAGGGGGATGAGGATATGGATGAGAGTAAAACTCTAAATGAGGACGGGGTTAGGAGAAAAGTTTCTAAATTCAAATCTAAAGCTTTTGAAAATCATATTTTATATATATATATATATATATATATATATATATATATATCTTACTATGCCATATTTAATTTTTTGAAACTTAAACATTTCAATTTATCAATTCCACAATTGTTTCATATTATTTTTTTGAAAAAAAAACTTCAATTTTTAAAATTAAAATATTTTAAAAAATCAATTTCACAATTTACACTTCTTTGATAATGATACTAATTATTTATTAATCTTTTAAAAAATTAAATAAATACAATACTTTTTTAGTTGAAAATAATTATGTAATTGATATACTACTTCAATAATTGAGATGACATAAATTAGGATTATATATGATTTTTTTACTAATTATAACATATTAATTATAATATATATTTTAACATTGATATTTTAATTTACTTAAAGGATGTACAAGGAGAAAATGTGTAATTGAAATCACATAAATTAAATTTATTCATTAATTTTTTATTAATTAGAAAAAATATTTTTATGTGTTTATAAATTAAATACTTTAATTTACTAAAAAGTTATAAATGACTAGGGATGACAAGAAAAAAAATGATGAAAGTGGATACACAGGGATTACCCAATAAGGACATATTTTGTCTTCTTGGGGATGACTAATAGGGGAAATGTTCTCATTTGTTAACAGAGAGGCAGGGATAATACACTCTCATTTATTCAATTATATTTGTTAAACTTGCATTATGTATGCATTTTTAATATTAATTTGGATTATGTTGTATTAGTAGTATTTGTTACTATAGATATTTATGTATTGAGTTTCAAAATATTTTTAATTTTTCTATTTTTAAATTTTTTTAATAAATCTATGAATACTTATAGGGATTCACATCCCTCCAATGGGAAATATAATTGGGACAAGTGACGGGAATGGAAATAGGGATGGGTATTAGAGCAAAATTTCAAATGGAAGGGCGTGGACATTTCCCTTTCTTGGATACCATTGTCATTCTTATAAATGACTCATAATATAATCAAATTATCTGCTTATTCTTTTCATTTTTCAACAATTTCAACTTTCGAAATATGCAAAATATCATAAAACAGACACTTTGTTATTAGTTATAAGTCATTTACTGAGATTTTTTCAGCCTTATAAACATGATATTCGAAGTGAGATATAAAATAGAATGATATATTTATATTTTTTATTTGTTTAATTATTTAATTATTAATTTATTTTCAAAATAAATTTATATATTTAATTTTCTATAAAATATATTTAAATAAATTATTATTTATTTTCTTTAATAGTTGATAAATTATTTTTTATTATTATTCCAATGCAATGCAGGTCAAACCACTAGTTGAAGGAAATTTGTCAATGAAGCGTTGTTCTTTAGGCTCAAAAAGAGATAACCAAGTCTTCAACTAAATTAAAAGAACAAAGTGAAGCAAGATAAAAAGGATCTTGTACCCATTACCATCCTCTTCCCCCTTGGTCTAACTCTAAGCACACTCAACACACAACCCTCAACTTGCGGCTTCGTCTTCCTGCACAAAATATTGTTGCCTTAGCTAATTAGAGAAGCATTTTTCATCAATAGTTCCTATTTCGCTTTGGTCTAAGTTTATGTTGCGAATAAGTCTTTTAATTTTTAACATATAGCTTCTCCTTATGCCTCATCGTTAGGTGTTGGAATAGTCTTTTATCATTAGTACAAATTCCACACAAATTAAAGAATACCAGGAATTTAAAAGATATAGACCCTATCACTGTTAACCCATGAGTTGATAAATTCTACATACTCCATGAATTCAAACTACAGTAAAAAATTTAAAATTTAAAACTTGAGGGGGTCGTAGGAGTAGTTCCCTATGTATCTGGTGATAGGTGATAAGTATAAGCTAAAATTCTGTTATAACTAGTCTCAATTAGTTAAGTTTGTTAGTCTTGTTAGATCAGATTGGTTAGTTGATAGCCTTAATCCATTTGTATAAATACTACTCAATGTACTTTATATTATTCATTCAAGTGAAAAATATCAAATTACACAATTCCTTCTATCCTAATCTCTCTTCTCTTAGCACTCTTCTCCCTTTAATTCTGGAGACTAATACCTAATATGGTATCAGAGCTCTAGGATCCAAGGGACTTGAGCTCATTTCACCTTCCGCAATGGCCACCGTCGTCAACAATGGCTCACAAAGAACCTTCTCAAATCCTCTGGCCACCAAGCTCGATGAGGACAACTTCGTTACTTGGAGACATCAAGTTCTATTCTCCATCAAAGCAAATAAGCTGAAGGATCACTTGGACAAGAACAAAGTCCCCTGTAGATATGCCACTCAAGAAGATGAAGCTCTAGGCAATGAAACCCAGGAATTCATGGAATGGGAAGCTGCAAGACAATCACCTAGCTGCGTGGTTATTAGCTTCTATGGAAAGCTCATTCACTAATCTCATGGTGGGCTGTGACTATGCCCATCAAGTTTGGAGCAGAGTTGAAACACACTTTGCTTCCAAAACCAGAGCCAGGGTGAAGCGCTGAAAACACAACTTAAAGCAATCAAGAAACAAGGTGACAACGCCATGATTATCTACTCAAGATCAAGAAGTTGGTTGATTCACTTGCATTGGTTGGAGCTCCACTTTCAACAGAAGAACACATAGAAGTGATTCTTGATGGTCTCAATGAAGATTAAGTGCGATGATCACTCAGTATTATCTCGTCCTGATTCGTTTCAGTAGAGGAATTGGAGGCACTATTAATGGCGCAAGAAGATCTTATAGAGCGTTTCAAGAAAGATGATAGCTCAATCTTACAAGCTCATATGGCACAAATGACAGTGCAAGGTACAAGAAATGGTAATCGAGGAGGCTTTAATCGTGGCCGAGAAAGAGGAAGGTCCAACAGGGGTGGTAGATCGTTTTGGCAAAACAATAATCGTGCCCAATGCCAACTCTGTGGCAAAGTGGGTCACACAGCATGGCAATGTTTCCATCGTTTTGACCAACAATTCCAAAACCCCAATAGAATGGCAGCCACCTCCCCTGCACCACCATCCTCATCCTTTCATAATCCTCGAGCGTATGTGGCCACAGCTTCAACAGTTGTAGATCCAGCGTGGTATCCAATTCAAGTGCTACACACCACCTGACATTTGACCACACCAACCTCCTCACAAGCTCAGAATTTGAGGGCTCTGAGCAAGTTCAATTGGAAACGGATCAGGTATTGGCATTAAAAGTGTTGGTAGCTCTACATTGCATTCAAATTCTTCCAAAAGAGTATTTCATCTTAAAAGACTATTGCATGTTCCACAAATTTCCAAGAACCTAATATTTGTCTCTAAGTTTGCTAAGGATAACCATGTTTACTTTGAATTCTTTCCTGATGAATGTTTTGTCAAATCACAGGTTACAAAGGCAACTCTACTCCACGCCCTCTTAAGAATGGCCTCTACAGATTTAAAGATGTTCACATTCGAAAAGAACCAATTAGTGCTTTAATTTCCCATTGTAAACCTGAACTTAGTCAGTTACTTTGGCATAGAAGATTAGGTCACCTGCATTCAAAACTCTATCAGGTTATGAGAAGTTGTAAAGTTCCTCTTAATTGTACTACAAATTCTAACACTCTCAATAAAGATTTAGTTCCCAATTTTGTTTGTAAAGCTTGTTGTATGGCTAAAGCACATCAATTACCCTTTGCCACTGCTAACACCAAGTATGATACACCACTTGAGCTTGTATTCTTAATTCTGGGTCCTGCACCACAACTTCTACTTTAGGTTTCAGTTATTACATAACTTTCATAGATGCTCACACTAGATACACCTACACTTACCTGGTAAATAAATCTCAAGCGTTTCAAGCCTTTGTCCAATACAAAAACTTTGTAGAAAACCAAACTGGTCATACAATAAAAGCACTACAAACAGATAATAGAGGTGAATACATGTCTTCCACATTCACAAACTACCTTAAAACTCATGGTATTCATCATAGATTGAGGGTGGATTCATATAGGTCAAGAGATGAGGGTCTTCTAGTATGTTAGGTATAGATATGAGTTATTTAGATGTTTCAGAGGTTGATTTAGAGTTCTATTAACTCCATGGTAGATATAGTGCCATTCCTCCTTCCCATAATCTAGTTGGTCCTGTTCCTGCCTCTTCCACCACTCCAAGTGGGTGGATTCAAGCCTATGACCTCTATGTTCGTCATTATAGTTATTTTCATCAAAACATGAAAAAGAACCATGATTTTAGAGTTTATATTGTAATAGTTGAGATTTCTATTGTTATGAAACTGTGATTTTTGAAATAGCATAAACGGTGTTCAAATGCATGGGACCATATTTGCTTAAATGATTGTATGTAAAATTGCATACACCTGTAATTACTTGAAATTTATGATTGTTAGAATGATTTTTATGTTGAGATGACTATGATTGTGATTATTGGAGA
Organism: Dalbergia oliveri; assembly: GCA_030441495.1. Taxonomy (NCBI): domain Eukaryota; kingdom Viridiplantae; phylum Streptophyta; class Magnoliopsida; order Fabales; family Fabaceae; genus Dalbergia; species Dalbergia oliveri. The sequence goes on along the minus strand of JAMLFY010000005.1, from coordinate 19,269,880 downwards.
ACCTTGTGACCATTGGAAATGCTATCATGGTTTTAGAATTCCCAAGTTTATGGAAGTTGTTGTTGAGAATTGATTTAGAAACTTAGACATAAATAGATTTTAGAATATGAATCTTTGTATAACTTGAACGTTGACGGCTACATATTCTGTGGATTGAAACCATAGTGTCGTCAACGGGTGATCCCTTGGCTATGGTTTCATAGCCATAGTTATGCTAAGGTTAGTCTGTTAGAGTTATATAAATTAGAGCTCTCAAAATAATTAATGATTTATGATTTCCAGGATTGTTTTATATGATTAAGTTTTGAACCTTAGGATATGAGATCTTATGAAATGTTGTGAAAAGACTAGGTTAGAATAGGGAATTATGAAAGGAATAAAGCCTAAGTTAATGACAGCTAAATTGTTAACCTTGGTACCAAGGCCCACGGGTGGCAATTTATCAGAATAAAATGAGTCCACGAGGGATGCGGTTCACGAGGAACCATTAAGATCTAAGTTAGAGGCTCTTGTTCACAAGGAACTAAGCACCCATTTTTAAGTTCCTGATAGTTTGTTCCCTTCTTATAATTCTTTGAGAATACTATATTTTTATGATTCTAGAAAACTTATGATTTTATTGGTATTATGTGAAATAAACATAAATGATTTGTGAATGCTGCATTAATAGTATTTATGTATTTTCCTTTCCTGTCCCACGTATGGTTATGGGTGAGGATCCACTCACTAAGTTTTGGTTACAAAACTCACCCTCTTATTTCTCCTATTTTCCAGATAAAGTAATTGCTGTAGATTTTACTCAGTCTTCTTCCTTCTCGAGTGGTATTAGATGTCAGCTAGTAAGCTTCATACGAGTGAAACCTTTCTATATAGAATATGATGTTCCAGTGTAGATGTAGGTAGGATCCAGACCATCCTGCATGATTTATGTTTTGCATATATATGGTATACTAGACTGTATTATAAGATTTTACTACTTATAAGGTTTGTTTATGATAGACTTTCTTTATACTTGTTGACACGATGAATTCAGACTTTAGAAAAGAATATGAGACTGTTTGGAAAATCATGACTATATATTTTAAAGACAAGTGATTTGTATGTAGAAAAAATTTTATGATTTAAACGGTTTTGTGATTCCTGTTCATATAAAGGAATCCAGATCACGAGACTTACGTGTGAATGTGATTTCCTATGTATCGATCATGTGTCCAAATCGGGTCATGACAATGAAATTAAATGCTGGTAAGATTAATGCTGTGCATTTGATATCAACCTAAGCTTGTCAGCTACCTCATGATCCAATTTTCAATTGCGAGCTTTTCTTCAACAATAAGCCATCTTCTTCGGTGCAAGTTGTTGACATGATTCAGTGATTTACTCCCTCAAATTTATATTAATTGTGATTCAAGATTATTGTACATATAATAGAAATTAGGAAAATTATTAAATAGTTTGATCGATCTTTTGACAAATTAAATTAGAAGACAATATTATCCCTCAAAAATAAAGGATAATTGGTTAAAAAGAGAGGGAAAATGCCTAATTTAATACGTATAAAAATAAAAGTACTATAAATTAATTAACATTTTATTGAAAATTTGAAACAATTATTAATTTAAAACAAAAGCTACTTCCATGTAAAGAGCAGGACATTGGAAACCAAAAAGACCGAACCAAGTGAAAGAGTCACAGGACTTACTTCCTTGGATAATAATAGTGACGATTGTATCAATGTAGCTTGTATGTGTAATTAGATCACTTTCTTTTAACCTTAACTATGTTTTTGGTATTTAAAAAATGAGAACTAATAACGTCCATCAATATACCTACACCCAATACTTATACCATATTACATGACAAAATAAGTGTATGGGTACAGAGGACACAGTAGGAAGAGAAAAAGAAGGAAAAAACAATGTCCCCTACCTGTTCACTCTTTCTTTCTTGTTTCTCTTTCTCTCACCCACCAAACCTTTCATTTTCTCTCTCTTTATCACGTTTCTCTCTCTACTTCTTCATCGTTCATAGGAGGAAGAAAAGAAGGAGAATCAAGATCTATTAGAGTACAATACTTATCCTCATGTATGAAGACTTAGCTTATTCAATTTGATTTTTCATGTGTTTGTGGTTTATGTCCTAAGATATGGATGATTATTTTTTTTGGTTTAGTTTTTCAACAACAAAATGAATTGAGAATGACTCTGCTATAGAAGCTAGATTTTGTTATTGTTGAAATTGGAGTTGAAAAATTGTAAATGCATGTTATGAAAAGTTGTAAACCATTGTACAAAAAGTTGTAAACCAGTAGTAAAATGTTATAAACCAATTGAGGACACATACTAACCAAAATGTTGAAAACTGGAATCGAAAAATTATAAATGCGTGTTACGAAATGTTGTAAACCATTGCACAAAAAGTTGTAAACCATGGCAAAATGTTGTAAACCAATTGAGGACTCTATGTTTTCATAATATAAAATAGACCTAAATATAATAATAAAATTAAATTTTAGTCATTAGCAATATATTTATTAGTCTTATTTGGTGCTTAATTTGATTTGTTGTGAAAAAAAGTAAGATCATTTATATATATTCACACGTATATATAACGTCATTCTTAAAGTCATAATCTAAGTTTAAAGATTTTAAAATTAGATCAAATAGGAAATTTAAAAATTTTAAAACTGTACTAATAATATTGTAGTAATAAAATTCATAATTGTATGAATATAAAATAGAACTAAATAATATACTAATAAAATTTAATTTTTATTTATTTGTAAAATTTAATTTTAATCAAGAGTGTTATGTTAATTAGTCTAATAATGACAATTATGTTTATTTATTTAGTAATGAGATTGTTGTGTTTACTAAATTTAGTTTGGTTTACATAATCAAATATATATTTTTAAAGTTTTATAGTTTAATATAAATACTATTTAGAGTTTGAATAGGTGAAAACATAAAGTCATCAATTAGTTTATAACATTTTGCTACTAGTTTATAATTTTTTGTGCAATGGTTTATAACTTTTTGCATCCTGGTTTACAATATTTCGTAACACGTATTTACAATTTTTCAACTTTAGTTTTTAACAACCTGTTTAGTATGTGTCCTCAATGAATTTACAATATTTTGCTCCTGGTTTACAACTTTTTGCAATGATTTACAACTTTTTGTTCCTGGTTTATAACTTTTCATAATGCGCATTTACAATTTTTCAAGTCCATTTTCAACGATAACAACAAATCTTAATTTCTAGCAGAGTCATTCTCAATTCGTTTTGTTGAAAAAACTAAAACAAAAAAAAAACATCTATATCTTGAGACATAAACCACAAACACATGAGAAATTAAATGGAATGAGCTAAGCTTCATCCATGAGGATTAGTTTTGTGCGTTACCAAAGGTCTTATTCTCCTTCTTCTTCTTCGTCTTGTGAACGATAGAGAGAAACATAACAAAAAGAGAGAAAATGAAAGCTTTTGGTGAGAGAAACAAGAGAGAGAATAGGTAAAGAAGGAAGGACGCTATTTTTTCTTTATTCTTTCCTCTTCCCACTTTGCCCTTAGCTATACAATCCCCATACATTTATTTTGTCATCTATCTTGATGTAAGTATTTGATGTAGGTATAAAGATGACCACGTATCATTTTTCTTAAAAAAAAAAAAGTCAATTGTATGTTTGATTTTAAAAAAAGGTTTTTGCCAAACATCTTTAGAATATGTTAAATGTTAAAACAAAAATCCTTTAGCTACTAAACCATAGATTTAATATTAACTTATGGTGATAAAGCGCTACTCTTACTTATTTGTTTGTAAGTTAAATTTTTTTATAATTATTATTTTTAATATTTCATGATTGTATGTAGAAAACTAGATATGTTCATCCCAAATAAGACTCAGGTTTTACTTATTTTAAACACACCTTTTTTTGTTCTCTCTTCAAATAACATTATCATGTGAACTTTTATACAAAAACATATTTCCGCTCTTCAACACCAATAAAAGAAATTTACGAAGAACGCAAGTTGAGCCGACTTTTATTTTTCTGAAAAAATTTATATGTTTTAACTTTTGAAAAAAAAACCAGTATCAGTCTCGCAAAAACAAGATTCTTTGACGACGCTTCAAATATTGTTAAAACTATTTAATATTAATCTCTACTATTAGACTATATTAAATACTGAACTAATTAATGAATAATCACGTTAGTCAATTTTACGTGACAGTCAACAATTATATGTGACCAATATTAAAACCAAATAGATTAAAAAATATTTAAAACAACACAAAAGAAAAATTAATTCAAAAAATAAAATTAAAACTAGCTTTTATTCTTTTTTGGTACTGAAAACTAGCTTATTCTTTAAGAATCACAAAAAACTCAAAACATATTTAAACACAAAAAAAAAAAAAATTGATGACAATTGGTGCTCCTCTATCAACTGATATAATCATCTCGGAACGAAAAAAGGACAGCGTCATCCAACTGATGTCAGTTCAAGTTGGTTGTGACGTATGTACCATAAAATAAACCCAAGTTGCTATAATGATTTTGTGGAGCCTCTACATATGAATCCGACAGGTACTAACAAATAACAAATTGTGCATTGTGAATTGATCTACCATACTCTAATAAAATTTTATGCTAGTTGTTAGGTGATGATGACAAATAATAATAATAATAATCAATCAATCAATAGGGTGTATACAAATATATAATGAATACCTTGGATCCTACCATGTGTGTCTTGAAAAGTAATAAAGATCGCACAACTTTAGAGATGGCAATATTAATAATAAGAAAAACACTTAAATTGTATTCACAGGCTACCTGCATAGGGTAGGGGATGAGACAAGTTTAGTTCTAAAGAGAAAGTCCTTTTTTATTAAAGAGGATATCTCCATCCCATGAGGGCCCATAATTTTAGATTTATATATATATATATATATATATATATATATATATATATTTGTAATTTATATTATACTATATTAGTAATATTTATTATTATAAATGTTTATATTTCAAATTTTAAAGTATTTTTAAATTTTTTTTTAATTTTTTTAATAAGTCTATGAATATCTATGAGGAATTCAAATTCCTATAGAGAATGGAAATGCGAAACCATTATGGAAAAGATGATGCAAACTTTGGACAAAATTCTAAATAGAAATGAAGATGAGAGACATATCACCACATCTATAGTCATAGTCATCCCTAAGTAACTTAATTGTCACACAATAGCCGAACTTAAGTAGTTGGGCTTGAGAGGTAGTTCCCCACACTGTTTTATTTTATTTTATATATATATATATATTATTTGGGATTATTAAACAATCAATATATCTTGTTATATGAGAGAAAAATATACTAAGATATCAAAAGTTATAGACTTTTTTATTCTCTGATCTGAGAAAAAAACCCACTAAAACTTTTTATATATTCTCTACGATGTTAGAAATACTTAAGTATCCATTATTTTAATATTAATTTTTAAATTGAGAAATAATATATTTAAAGAGTATTTTTGTTTTAAAGAAATATATAATTTTATCTCAAACATGTCAAATGACTTAACCCCAAAAAAAATCTCAATTGTCCATTTTAGTATTATAATTTTACTATTATAATAAGCAATGCTTACTTAAGACGTTATCCAATTTCTATATAAATATAGAAACTTTGAAATTGTTATAAATCCGAGCAGTTATTCTACACATTTGAACTAGATTATTTTAAATAAAGATATATACTTGCATAAATTAATTATGTAAGGTAACACTTAGTAAAAAATGCAGGTAGATGAAGATGGGCAGTAGCTAAGGAGAAATAGTTGATAGAGTATAGCTAGATTTAGCTTACAATCAAGAGTAAAGTCAAGAATAACCCGAAGAAAGATTTTAGCTAACAGTCGAAATTAAAGTCGATTTGTTTTTAACATGATAGAAAATTTTATTTATCTAAGTCTAAGGACACTTAAATATCAAAATATATATTCTAAATATAAATTAAACATGAAACAAGTAAATTTTACATTATGAATTAATCAATGATTTGTGACTATCATCATTGCTGAAAGACTATCAATATTAAAGTATCTTTTAGGTTAGAGACCAAGGAAACAATGTTTACGGTTTGGATGGAGGGTTAATAAGAAAAATCCTGAGGCAAGAGAGTTGACATATGCGGAATTCCCAAGCAAATTTGTTCGGAAACAAAGTTTAGGAAAATAGGAAATAGGACAAAGAGGCTTTTCAATTGGAAGAATATTTTATGTATCTCCTGGTAGTGTAGAAAAAGTATCTGTTAAATTTTGCAAAGGGTTGTACATGTTTTGAGGATATTTTGAAGGTAAATGGTGTTCAATATCAATACCCAAAGCCAAAGGATGCGTGTTACGCATTGAGTTTGCTTAATTATGACAAGAACTATTCATTATATTTCTTAACATTTGACCAGAATATACAAGGGTTTTCGTCATGTCATGATGCATGATGGATAGATTTCTCTAAAACAAACACTAAAAGTAATTAAATTATGTTTCACATTTCTAACATTACAATAACAGCATCATCTTAATTTGGTGTTTGAAATAATATTTTTGCTAAGTCTATGGCATGGTGTTATTGGCCTTTAGTCTATGTCCTGATGTGTGTTTCATGTGTTTGGCTAGTGCTGTTTCTCTTCATACGAACTGTATACAGCCTTTGTGTAGATTTATGAATTTTCTGAGCTGTCTAGATTATATTTACATATTTCCTCTCGAGGAATTAGTAATATCGACATGGACAATTATGGTTTCATTTTTCGCTAGACGACAACTTGGATGAAATCAAAATTCAGTTTTAAATATGTATTGATTATCAATTTCTACTTATCGTCCTAAAGGTCTTGGTCTTTCATTAATACAAAGATTGGTCAAGTTTTTATCTTATTTTATCCCATGTTACGGTTTCTAATCTAGAAACTTAACATTTGACCAGAATATACAAGGGTTTTTGTCATGTCATGATCGATGATGGATAGATTTCTATAAAACAAACACTAAAATTAATTAAATTATGATTCATGTTTCTAACATTACAATAACAGCATCATCTTAATTTGTATGTACCAAAAGTCTGCAGCATCAATATTGTGCTTCACATGCATTGTATTTTATGTCACGCCTTCCGATACCACATGCATTTCCCTAATATAAGCTGTACAAAACTTATCTTCTTTGTGGTCAGCTTCAGATATTTAATTTGTGTTACATGCGTAACCACCACTACTCCCTAATCAACTCGTAATTTCAAGTCATAGATACCAACCCATTTGAATCAAGTTTATATAAACCCCTGCACACATTAATGCACATGCTCAAAAAATTCAGAGAACAGAAGAATGCTTAATATTTCAGTTAAAATAAAAAAAGAATGCTTAATATTTAATATTTTCTTTTATGCGTAACCTATACAATAATAAAAGGAAAGCCACTGGAATTAGTTTAATGATGAGGGATTTGGATAGTATGCATAAGATCTTAGGTTTAAATTTTATTACAGCCATTATAATTTCATAAATATAAAAAATAAAGAGGGTTGGGTACAATAGTTACATTTTAGTGCCTAATTTTCCATTCCATTTTACCCTTACAACTCCTCTCTTTCAACTCTTTGTTTCCCCCCCTCCTTCAGCTCTTATTTTCTGTATAAACAATAATTAAAAAAAACAAATATTTGAATATTTATATAAAAATTTTATATTGATAATATATATAAATTTAATTAAAAAATACGACTTAACAGGCATTATTGTGACCGACAAGGTACTAGTAATAATAAAAATAAAGGATCACATCGTCGAAAAACAAATAAATTAGCTAGCATAATTTTAATGAAATTAAGGTGAGTGGTCAATATGCATCCAATTAAAAAATGTATCTTTTTGCAAATGAAAAATCGAAGGAAAAAAATGGGAATTTAAGAGTACTACTGGTCATGATTCCTGCCACTTTTCAAAAAATCAATATATTATAAATGAGAATGTTCAATTTAAAAGTTTACTACCCAGTTTAATTTAATTAAAAAAGCATGTACTGTTGCGTACTAAAAACATGAAGATGAGTTTCTTGCGAATAGGATGGTTATTTTTATTAATGGTATATTTGGTATGGGACATAAATGGAATGAAATTTTTTAGGGATGATTTTAATGTTTAATTTTATTCATGAAATTCATCTATAAAATTATACATTAAACTCATTTATAAAATTTTGAGTTAATACTCATTTTAGTTGTTGATCTTACATTTATAAGTCATTTTAGTTGTTAATTTTTAAAATGAGTCAAATTAGTCCATGATATTACAAAAGGTGAGTCAAGTTAATCTCTCACCCACTTTTATTTCACATTTTATCAATTAAATGATAATGTGTAATGCTAAATGATATCTTGATATACCATATGTTATTCAAAGTATAATGAATTTTCAAATGACTCATTTTGGTATTTGAAATTGCACAAAATGAATCACTTTATTATGACTTAAAAAGAAATTTAAATTACTCATTTTGTGTAATTTTAGACACAAAAGTGAGTCATTTCAAACTTAATTTTACTTCATATCATACAAAGTGTGTCAAAGTATCACTTAATATTACACATCATTATTTAATTGGAGAAATATTAAATAAAAGTGATTATTGAGGGACTAACATGACTTACGTCATTTTACAATATCAATGTGACTCATTTTAAAAGTTAAGAACTAAAATAACTCACAAGTACAAAGTCAAAACTAAAATAAATATTAATTCTAAAATTTTCCCTGAACTTTCATCTTTGTACCAGATACACCATAAAAGGAAAGTTGCTAAAAGCTGTAATCCTAGTTAAATTATTGATGAGAGCATAGAGAAATATTACAAGATATATTTTAGCCCTTCTCTTAAAAGTTATTTTGCTTTGTTAGTTATTGCTTTAAAATTTACAAGATAAACATATCAAATGAGAGGTGTGATTAATTATGAGATGGGAAGGGAATATTTTGGTTATTAGATCTTATATAAATGACATTAAAATATAAAATTATGTGACTTTTATAAATGATGAATATGATTTGTATACAACTTACAATCTTAATCATTTATGTGATTAAATGAATAAGATCTACTTTTTTCTCGCATAAAAAATCGCTTTTATTATTCTATGTTACTTTAAAGTTTTTATATGTGATTAACAACTAAATTTAGAGGTTTTATTTCTACATATTAACATTATCAAATATTTTTATATGGTCATTTAATTGAATATTATTGACATATCAATTAGAGGATGAGTTTCAACGTAATTAGAATTTTGCTACCTTATAACTTGGAGGTTAAGGTTCAAATTCTAGAAACGCCTACATATATCTACCATTTTTATTGACATATCAATCATAATAGTTAATTTTTACATCTATTATTTGAAAAATCATATAAATAAAAGAATTTGATGAGATGATTATATAAAACACCTTTATATTATCATTACGTTAAAAATTAAACTCTACCTTTTATTTAATTGTTACCATCTAATTTACATGTTACACCACTTGTCCCCCCTAGAAATATTTTCAAAGCTCCACCACTGCGTGTTGGAGTGTGCAGACAACTGTGTGTATCTGCTCAGATCACCTTTAACAAGTTGCTGGAGCTTCCAAGGCCTAAGCAGCCAGTTTAAGAGTATTTCGGTTAAATCAAGTTTTATGCTCAATTCTAAAAATAAACCAAATCATATTTGTTTTTGTTTATTTTTGAGCCTTTAAAAGAAATTGAATTCTATTTAAATTTTAATTTCATTACATTAATTAGTTATAAATCAAGAGGAACTGAATTCTAATTCCTGAAAGAATTCAACTTCCAGAATTTCTAAACCCGGTGTTACATAATAGTTGCGCTTGTTCCCGCATGTGTTGGGCAGTGTTAAAAATTAAACAAGAATGAAGGAAAAAGATGACAAATTAAATGAATCGTTTTCAACTAATACATATGACTTTCTAAAACTTATTATACAAACAAATGCTGATGACTTCATGACTTCACTTCATGTAATTAATAAACGACGGCACATTTTTATTTCTTGGTGAACAACTCCAACAACACTGTATTCTACTAATTAATCCAGATGCTCGAAACTTGCTAACATAAAATACATATTCCCAGCGTGAGAGACTCGCTTGATGAGGATATCATTTACTTATGGGTCTTTAAAAGGAATTGAATTCTATTTGTATTTCAACTTCATGCCATTAATTAATTCCAAATCAAAGAATTAAATTTAAATAATTCAACTCCAAGGTTTTCAAACACCCTCTCGCAGTCACAGATCTAGAGTAGTTGCAATTGTTTCCGCATGTGTTGCACGGTGTTAAAAATTAAACAAGAATGAAGGAAAAAGATGAGAGAGGAATATCTTCAACTGATACAAATGACTTACTATAACTTTTTTTTTTTATTAAAATGACTTATTATTAATACAAAACAAATGCGGATGACTTCTGACTTCATGTAATTAATAAAAGACAGCAAATTTTTATTTCTTGGTGACCAACTCAAACAACACTGTATTCTACCAGTAATACAGATCTCGAAACTTGTTTAACATAAAAATACATATTACATTTAACAAAATAATAATAATAATAAAATACATATTACAGCATATGAGAGATTCGCGTGATGACATATTAACTGCTGGTCAGATTAATGTTGTGCATTTGATATCAGCCTAAGCTTGTCAGCTACCCCATAATCCAGTTTGCGGTTGCGAGCTTTTCTTCGACAATAGGCCCTCTTAGCTTCTTCTGTGCAAGTTGTTGACATGATTCAGTGATTTACTCCCTCAATTTTATATTAACTGTGATTCAAGATTATTGTACATATAAGAGAAATTAGGAAAATTATTAAATAGTTTGATTGATCTTTTGAAAAATTAAATTAGAAGATAACATTATCCCTAAAAAATAAATGATAATTGGTTAAAAAGAAAGTGAAAAAAAGAGAGGAAAAATGCCTAATTTAATACGTATAAAAATAAAATTAGTACAAATTAATTAACATTTTATTGAAGGGAGTAACTATTATCACTTCTATTTGTCTATTGCCACTCCCATTAATATTAATTTATATTAAATTTTACCAAAATATCCTTCTTATATTTAACTAAGAGAATAGCTAGTTAATATTAATTATTTATTAACTACCATAATGATATCAAATTTTATTATTGTTAATTAAACTAAAAATAAGTTAATTAATTACAAATATTTAATATTTATCTAGACACTAAACATTACAAGTATTTATCATCATCATCTTTAATATAACAATTTATATTTATATATTGAATTATTTTCTTTAAAGTTTTTGTAAGACAATAATTACTTAAACAATATAAGAGAAAATATTAAAAAAAAGTAAGAATAAATAACTATAAGGATGAAGAAAGTTGCTCCTTGACTCGAATTAGTTAGTGTAAAATAGATCACAGAATAACTCAATTTGGTAGGATGTTCAGTGAGTAAAGAAAGGAAATCAGGGAGAGGTTAGTGTTAAAATAACTATCCTATCATGTTCGCACTGATTTCATACTTTATTTTTTGAGCCAAAAAGTATTATGCAAAGATAAATTACTAAACTGAAGCCTACAATAATATTTTATCATTGAATATTCATATCATTTTACAAAAATATTAAATAAAGGTATGATGTTAGGATTTTTTAGAAATCATTTACTTTTTTACTATAATTATTTTAATTGCTCGACATCTCCATTTTTAAACAATAAGACAATTCAATACATTGAATTAGTTATATACCTAATTGATATTTATTACCATTAGATGGATATATTATCTCTTGTTTTCAGTGTACTAAATATTTCCCTGCCATAAGATCAGTCAACAGAACTTCCTTCTTACCGATTTCAGCTCCGTTGACCGGAGGCCTTGAGCGGCTTCCCAGTTCTTCATTCAAATGCTTCGATCCACTGATAAGAAGCTCTAAACGGAAACAAGCATCACACAACATAATCTTGGCGAGGTCGTTCCTTTCAGTTTGAGATCACCCGGATAGAAATCGCGAACTTCTCTTTCCAACTTAGAAGTGTAATCCCAGCACTTCATATAGTTCTCTTTTGCGTTGTCTTTTGGTCGATGAAGAAAAGACCGCATGCATTCATTTTTGGTCTCGTCCATCTGCAGCAGATCCATTCTAGTTCTGTTTTTGGTTATGTTTGGTATGCTGTATTAGCATAATAGTATAAGTTTATACTATATGTTATACTTTTATACGTTGTTTGATGCAAATAACATATTATATAAGGTTATACATTATAATTCCCTTATATATTAAAATGGTATATAACTTAATACAATGTAAAGTCGTATTAAGCCTAATTAGGTTTTAATGTATAAAGTTACTTTTATCTTTTAATATTTTATTAAAATAAAATAATTCTTAAATAAATAATAATAAGTAAAAATTTATAAATAAAATTATTTTATAATAAATAAATATTGTTAAAAAATAATATATGATATCAATCTAGCTATATACAATAAAAATAAAAAATAAATTATAATTAATAAATATTAAATAGAAATAAATATTTAAAATAAATAATAAATAATATGTAATATATAAAAGTAAGGATCAATAATAAAAATATTTTGAGTTAATATTTATTTTAAAATTAAAATTTAAAGAATTATAATTAAAAATATATAAAAGAGTTACTTAATATTTATATGATTTATTGAAATAATAAATAATTATAAAATATTGAAATAAATAATAATATTTAAAATAAATTAAATTTTAATTAATAAATATACATAAATATGATATTTAAAATTATATTTAAATCATTAATTAAAATTTAATTTAATTTAATATTTAATTAAAATATTAGAATTATTTATAAATAAATAATAATATTATAAAATATAATATATAATATCTTATAAGTATTACACAAAACACTTCATAATATTAAAAACTTATCAAATTTTATACTATCAAACTTTATCCTATAATGTGTTATACTATTAACCCTTATCCAAATGCAACGGGCCTTCTTAGCACCGATGGAGACAGACTTTGGCATGTAAGCATTCACATGCCATTTACGAAGTTCTTCTGGTGCAATGGAAATGCTAAATGGTTTGGAATGTTGTCGTAAACGAGCCAGCATTTCCTTCATAGCTTCGTTCAATTTCTTCCCTCTTCGATTTCTCCGGAATCGTGATTTGGGTCCGTGGCCTGAAATTAATTAGTTGCCTTCAAAATATGACTAGCAAGGCAAGAAACAAGGATTTTAGAAGAAGGTAAGCTTATTAGTTACAAAGTGCACTAAAAAATCGAATCAATATTCAATACTAAAAATTTATATATACTAAATACTCAATTAAGTCTCTCATATTTATAATAAGGGATAAATTAGTTTCTTAAATTTTATAAATAAGGATAAGTTAGTCCCACCATTAAATTGTTATATAAACTATTAATATAGATATCCATATATTCTATTAACTTACTTATATGTATTATTCATTTTCAGGTGGGTCTTGTCTTACTCTTTTATTCTTCAGAATAAATGACAATTTAAAGTTAAAATTTTTCTTCTGAGCAAAGAGTTATGGTGAAAAAAAAGATGAAAAAGAAGGTCTAAACAACTTCATTTAGAAAAATGAGGTAAGTTAGGACTACATGAAAATTAACAGGACACACAAATAAGTTAACAGTGCATATAAGTAAACTAACAAGACACAACTCAGATAACAATTTTACAAAGAGACTAACTTGTCCATTTATAAAATTTGAGGGACTAATATAAAAATTTTCAAATCTAAACTAATTTGTCCTCCACCATAAATCTGAGGGACTAAGAGCTTGTTTGGATATGTTTGGATAATTTTTTTAAGTAAAAGCAGAATTACTAGAAAAAATAAAAAAAGATCTTTTGTGAGAAGTTAAAATTTTCATCTTCTAAAAAGATATTTTAATATTACATCCAAGTATAAATTGATGTTACATCTAAATATGAATTAACTTTTACATTTTTTAAAAATCTTAAATAAAAAAATCTTTTATAAACAAATGAGCCCTAAGTTGGGGTTTTAGTCTTTATTTTGTTTTATTGATTGAATACAATAGTATTATATCATGAAAATATATAATACATATTAATTTACTAAAATTACATGCATATCACGATACTATTACGCAGGAGTGGAGGATAGTATATCCGAAAGGGGCAATATGGAAAAATAATTTGTATGTGGTGATTTGATATGTGATTTACATTAATATGATAACAGATAAATTTATTTGTATATGATGTTTATAAAATTTGTATGTTGCTGATTATTTATTATTTTTATTTTACATTGAATCTGTCTTTGGTGGATTCTATATTGAAAATACCATATTGATATAAATATATCACCCAAATTTCATATACAAAAAAAATATCTGGGCAGTGCCCCCGAAATTTTCAATTTCTTTAAAAAAGTTGCTCGTCTGTTTTAATTTGATTCGCTCAAAAAAATATTTAACTAATTTTTATCAAATATTTTATTTAATAAGATATTTAAATATTATGTAAATATGTGTTTCTCTTTAGTATTGTTTGTACAATATTTATTTCTTTTATATATATATATGATTATTTTTATTTATTTTTTAAATAAAATTAAAATTAGTAATATATATATTTTGTATATAAAATTAACTAATATATATACCTCCTTTGAAAACACTTTAGCTCCACTATAGAATCTTAAGAAGATGCTAAATGAGGTTAATTAATTGTCCATAATAATAACTATTTACTAAATTTTTATTATGCGTTATGACTATACATGGCAGCAGTAGCTCTAGCTGGAAAGGGTGCCGTAAAGTGCTTGTCTGATTTCATTGAAAAGGAATGTAAAGAGTCTCTTGGAAAGCTCAACATGGTTTTACGCGAGAGCGAGAGCGAGAACCACAGTATAGAGGAATTGGCCAAGAGTGGAGCCACGCTGTCGGAACATGCGGAGACTATTCACAAATTGGGGAGCGACTGTTTTCCATCTCTGAAGAGCGTTTCAATGAATTCAACAAAAAGGAAAATGACCCGTCCCTCCCAGTTCATCTCTGATTAGTAACTACCCTCTTTATGTGGTACCAGTATAGTGGAATGTGTTGTTATCTATTTTATTTTCTCTCCATGTTGAGTTGTGTGTGTTTTACTTTGATTCCAGTAATGTTTCAAGAAGTATGCCGCTTCTTCGACTCTGTCACTAGGATAGTTCTCCACAGTCTTGATGGGGAGTATGTATTCAAGTCATTGAAATAAATTTCCGAATCTATGTAGTAGTTATTACTTATATGCATGCCCGTTTTGTTTGGAAAAAAAAAAAAGTAATCCGTTCAATTCTCTGCAGCAGAATAAATTTTATATTTGAGTTTAATAAAAAGTTGTCAGCAAATAAATAAAAATAAACAAGAATTATATCAATTTTAACGAGGAGATAAATATAATAAAAAGAGAGATATTTAATAAATTTTAAAATTAACGATTCAAAAGAGTGAATTTTATTTATTTTAAATTCTATAAAATTAGATTATGAAATTATTATTTCAAATTTATATATTATTTTAAATATAAAAATTAAAATTAGTGCAATTTAAATTTCGTACCCATCGTTAAACCGGAAGTAAGATACATACATTGTGGTAAATTCTCGCATGGTAGACTTTTCCGTGATCTTGCCATCATCTACAGTATCATCATTAATCCTCACATATCTACAGTATCAATCATTAATCCTTACATTGGCATCTCATCAACGTGTCATTGAAGTTATGTTGAGCAACCACGTGGTCCAGAATATAGCTGGAGGAGAGAGAAAACCTATAAAGTTAATCGGAGGGGTTCCCCTTCATGTCAATTCTTGAAATGATATGGAAATCACCGGTTTTGCTAATCATTTTTCAAAGGACAATGGTTCAGAACATCTAAAAGAGAAATAGAAGTTTTAATTTTTTTTTTATTCAATTCTATGCATTTTAAATATGAATTTTCATCTTTTCAATACAAAGGCTTTTTTTCTTTATTTCTTAACTAGTGTCCTAAATTAAAGACACCTGTTAAATAAACCCTTAAATCATCACTACTAATTTCATCTTTCTTGCATTCTTTTCTTTCAATTCAATCAAGGGTTAGATCAAAACATGGTCCTTTCATGTTAAAAATTAACTTGAGAGGATCCCCTTCTGAGTTAATGTTCACATTTGTCTTTGACAGTTATTTCACTAGTTTTTTACTTTGACTTTTAAAACGAATCATTCTGGTTTGTCATATTTATAAATATGAATCACTTTATTTCCATAATTCATATCCGTTAATTGTCCATAAATTAAGTGATGACGTATTATGTTAAGTGTGTAATGGTAATTTAAATGATTCATTTTAATCTCAGACATTTACATCAAATGAGTCATTTTAGTCCTTCTTTATTGAGTTACCACAATTCAACTGGCAAGTTCCTTAGAAAAAACAAAGTTAAGTTTTCTTAACTTTAGGTTATGACATGTTTTATCTAACCCAAACTAGTTTAAACCTTGATCCCACCTAAATAAAGATCCAACCAATAACTAATTTACATCCGACCAATGAGATATCTAAATAGTATACACAGACTTTATTTTATTAACACAATATACACAAATTTTGATAGTATATATAGTTAGCACATAATAGTTAAAAGAAGTGAGAAACAAACTTTAAAAAATATTGTATTGTATATATTCTAAAACAAATTAAGTTAATACATATATAATATTACAATTAAAAAATACACAAATAACAGTATATCTTACAAAATGCACTAACTAAAATATTTTAATTTATGAATATTTAAAAAAGCATATACCTCAGACTCCAAATTGAGTCAACTCAACATCCCAAGTCCCAATCCAACAAATGCCTCAAACCCGTCCCCAAAATTTATTGAGTTTAAATCTTAGTTTCAAAATCAAGCTCAAATAAACTTTTATCTAGGACATATGATTAGAATCTAATTAGAACTTGGACACCCTTAAATTACTTATAGTTTATACTTCAAAGTAATTAATTTGTTATTAACAAGCATTTATACTTTATTTTTTGGAGTGTACTTCTTACTTCAAAAGAACTAAACCTAATAAAAGAAAGGGAATAATAATTTTAATTATGATAAAATATAATTTCATTCTCCATATATTGATCAATTATTCGTTCTCCATATGTTGATCAATTTTGAGTTTAATTATTACACATAAAAAAAAGTTTTAACTCAATCCCCGTACTCGTTATTGTTCGTAAAGGTGTCCCTACAATTTTGTAAATTCAATCTAGTGGGGTGGTGTAATACTCATGAACGTCATGGTTAATTAGATTCTATAATGGACTTCTACCTTTAGGCCCTACACTAAAGATGTGGACAAACGATCATCAAAAGAATCTGGTCGAAAAACATCTAATTAGATATGGATTTGTGGGTCCAATTCAAAAATTATTGGATATGATAGTAGTCTTCACAACTCCATTCATTACATCATATTCAATAGTTCTTAAGGGTATTTTAGTGGACATGATTTTTGGATATTTAAATAACATCATATTCCTACTCGATCTTTTTTGTCAATATGCTTAAAAAGAGGTTTACAAATACTAAAATTATGCCGTACAAGCTATAATTCATGCCATGCGGTGATGTTGTGGGATGTAAATTAAACTAGAACAATGGTAAAAGATACATGATCAATCACTAATTTCATACATTTCTTCTTACATGAGCAAAAAATTTATAAATTTAGAGATAATAAAGTGAATTAACCCATCTTATTTCACCTGACATGCTACAGACCTACCTAAAATGAAGTAGAGCGGGCCAACCCACCTTCTTAATTTAGGTGGATCAACCCAAAAATATATATTAATATAAATATGTTTTAATATTTTTAATGAGTTAGCTCACTTAAAAAATATAAGGTGAAAACGTAGCATATCTACCATATGATTTTTCAATATAATGGTAAATTTTGCAAGTGATTTCTTTAATAAAAAGTTAATCAATAATGTAAAAATTATAATCCTTGTTTCCTCTATTTGTCTAAAAAAAAAAATACACATATTAAAAAAATAATAAATGAATCTTAATAATATAAAAAAATATAAAGGATCATATTATCCCTATTAAAAAATAAAGTAAGTAATGACACTATTAATTAATATAGGGGTAGTATTTGAAAAGAGAATTTAATGCTTTTATGATATAACAAATGGACAAATATTTAAAAAAAAAAAACTTGACAGATAAAGTGAAAATGATTGAGTATTTGACTTACATTGATGCAAATTGATTCTCCTTTAGCTTATATATAACGTTTGGGGAAGGAAAAATGATTTAAAGCAAAAATCAACATTAAAAAAATTACTGTTAATTTGTGTTGTTATTAATTAGAGGTGTTATTGTGAAAGGTTTAAAATAGTGGCATTTCAGTAATAATAAAAGTCGGACATTGAAATACAGTAATAGTGGGAAATTATGTTATAAAACCTCGACTATATAAAGTGTAGACTTGAAAAGAAAATTTACTGTAGATTTGTTTTACCTGTGGGAGTGCGACAAACCTAAGTTGGAGTGGAGGAGGTATATTGTTTCTTTGAAAAAAAAAATTGGAAAACAATTTTTTAAATTAATTGGAAAGCACAATTTTTCAATATTTTCGGCAAAGAAAATGTTAGTATTGAAACAAACAATAAGCTACATTAGTTGAGTTTTTCCGTTCAACAGGCTTAAACTCAATATGCAAGAAGACACCTTCAGTTCGAACAACACTATTCAAATAATAGAGATATTCAACACTTCATTAAAATAAAGCACTTATCACACAATAGAATACACACA
Source organism: Dalbergia oliveri (assembly GCA_030441495.1). Classification (NCBI taxonomy): domain Eukaryota; kingdom Viridiplantae; phylum Streptophyta; class Magnoliopsida; order Fabales; family Fabaceae; genus Dalbergia; species Dalbergia oliveri. Next base: position 19,250,909 of record JAMLFY010000005.1, on the reverse strand, counting down.
TACATGATGGGGAAAAAAAGAAAGGGAAATCAGCCAAAATGCTTGTCTGCTAGGCACTTGGTCGCTCTGCTTCAGTACTTCGGTGCAAGTGGCTGGCTTCATTTATTGATTACATTAGCATTCCATGTAGAGTAAAGACTGAAACAACGCACGAGAATCACTTCTTGGGATGATGATAGCTGATGACTGCATAAATAGTCTAAAGAGAGAGAATAGTTGTAACCTCGCTTCAAGAAGTTGTGAAGGTCATGAAGGGCTTTCGAGGCATTTTTGGTGTCTGCAGAGAGAAGGCTCCTGTCCGGAATACGGTAGCCTAAGAGTTTTAGTGCCAGAGTTTCTATAGAGTCATTTGTCTGATCGAAAAGTTGGCAATACAACCTTCGAAGAATGGAAAATGGTATCTGGTTATCCAAAACCATCAAATCACTCAACACCTTTCCCCGCTTGAGAAGACCCTAAAAGCCGATCAATACTCTTTGATACACCATTGAGAAGCTCAATATAATTATGAAACAAGCGTCATATAACATTACATTGGCGATGTCCCTCCATTTCATCTGTTTGAGATCATCCACATAGCTTGCGCGAACTTCTTTTTCTAACCCCAAAATAAGTTCCCCGCACTTGGCAAGGTTACTCTCTGCCTTCCCTTCTACTCTGTCGAGAAGAGATGACATGCACTCCCATTTGGTCTTTTCCATTTTTAGTAGGTCCCTTCTAGTTCCCCTGAATCGGGGACCAATGGATATGAACTTTGGCTCGTAAGAATTCTCATTCTCTTTACGAAGTTTTCAGGCACAATGGACATGCCACATGTAACAGGTTTCTCTCAAGAATAATACTGCATTGCTCTCATAGAATCCATCCAATCTATGCCTGCTTTCTAGACACAAGGTAAAGAAACAAGATGCAAATTAGAGAAACAAGATAAAGAAACTAACACGTGTGAAAATATTAGAAGATGCAGAACATATGGGTGCTGCAAAAACATCTAAGTGCTTCCATTCATTATGTGTGTCTCAAAATAATAGGTTATACATGTATTGGCTGCTAAGAAAAATTCTTGGCAATATTAGACACATTTACGCCATAAGATTAAGGGCTCTTTTTCTATTAAAAATAAGATATTTTTACGCTCTTTAATATGTTTGTGTAAGATTTTTTTAATAAAAGCAAAATCACTAAAAAAGTAAATAAAAAAATTCATGAAGCTTACAATTTTCATCTTATAAAAAAAAGGATTTTTTATTAGATAAAAAAGTTGTTTAAAATAAATAAAAAAATTTGGGTATTACATCTAAACATAAATTAATTTTACATTCAAATATAAAATAACTTTTACTTTATCAAATATCTTATTTAAAAAGATCAATTTAAAAATATCCTTTTTCTAAAAGTAAATCCAAACTAGCCTTAAGTTTCTAGACAATTCTACCGATAACATATCAATAGAATAATTAATAAAATATTTACTAATCACATGACATTATTTGTGGGGTCTTTTTTATATGGGATTTATGTGGTGTATCTATATCAATAATATAGTGTTTTAATTTGAGAAAAAGTTACACAACATGGCGTTTTTACTATAGAATTCACGGGACATAGATTTAAAGATTAAAAAAAATCAACATAGAATCTACCAAAGGTAGATTCAAAGTGAAAAAGAAAAAGAATACTAAATCCCAAAAGGCAAATTTAAAGTAAAAAAATGAGTAAACCTCCAAATTGATCCTAACAATTTTAACGTCAAAAAGTAATCATTGATAATTGAAATTACCTACTTGATCCCTGATAATGTCAATTGTCGGACACCAAATGGTCCAACGTTAATGTGAGTTGGTGATGTGGCAAGTTCGCTAATACCAAATTCCCTCAAATTAGTCCCTCTCTCCACCCACCCCCACCATACTCCCTCATCCCATTGCCTCCACCCCTAGTCTCATTACCCCACTCCCACCCCACCCCACCCCACCCTACTCCACCTTCATTCACCCCCACTGCCACCACTACGCCATTGTGAAACCTCCCCCTACCCTTTACCCCAAATCCAAAAGTAACCATAAAGAGGTACATATTCCTTCCCACCAAGTAACCCAACCACAACTTGAGAGTTTGAGCTTCACTTGGCTTCAATGGCAGCGAATGAGTAGTAAAGGGAAACACCAAGAAGAGAAAGCATGTTCCAATTCCAAGAGGCTCTAACACTGAAGCATCTCATGAATCCCCTTCTAAGGCTCCCAAGCTCCTTGCAACTAAGAAGCCCTTCAAATCGCACAAACCTGAAGCGTTGCTAAAGACAAGAAGGCTCCCATTACAAGCCGAGAATGTCGTCTTCAATCCAAGGTTCTATTCTTCATAAAATAACAAAAATGTTAACTTACCAATTGCTTTGAAATTTATTGGAATATGTGTTTTGGTGTTTCTATAATTTGTATACTAATTGGTGAAAAATTTTGAGATTGTTTGTTTTGAGTAATTGGTTTAATTGTTCAAAGGAACTTGGACTCATATTTGGGATAAAGATGGAGGTCGAGTTCGGTTTGGAGTTGAGGATAGGGCGAAGGTTTCATGGTGGTGTAGTGGCAGGTGGGCATGGAGGGTGCAGAGGGTAGGGTGGAGGTAGAGTAAGTGGGTTGGGGTAAAGGGTAGGGTGAGAGGATTGGTATTTACAAACTTGTCATGTCACCAATTCCATTAGAGTTAATGGCAAGATTATTTGGTGTCCGACAATTGACATTTTCAGAGACCAAGTATATAATTTTCAATTGTTAGGAACTAGCTTGTTCGATGTTAAAATTGTCAAGTAATAACATGGAATTAGACAAAGGCGGATTTTGCCCATAAACACCATTATATTCTTTTGTCCTGAATCTCTCACATGCAAATTCCATTAACACGTCATATACAAATAAATTGGCCCATAATATAATCCCAAATTAGTGTAAATCATTGATTAAAATATCATATACAAATTATTTTTCCTATTTATAGGTCAAAAACATATAGCACCTCCAATCCATTATTAACATTGACACATACCCAACGGACTATTTACCCCATTTTTAATAGGCTAGGTCCCCACTCTTGGACGAAAAACTATGGGAATATAGACATATATTGGGTTAGTGTTAAATATTAATTAGGTGGAAGATAAATATATAGTATATACTCAAATTGAGCAATGAACTAAATGTAGAGAAATAGTTCATCATATACATTTTATTTGTCTAAGAATTTTTGGGCACGTAGATTAAGACATTTTGATGAAATGTTTCATGAATGAATATTGATTTTAGTTTTCTTAATTCATGTGCAAAATCGACCAAAAAAGTAACTCATAATCTTAATGCATTGAATTAATCATCGGGTTAGTCATTAATTACATTAATTAAATCATACATTAATAGATACAATTGTCACAATCAACAATTGTCAAGCATTGTTTTACAAGGTGAGGTTAAATACATAGGAGAGTGAATGCCATAATATCATCTCATGAACCATGTCTTTCACTAAACTATTTATAATACTACTATAAATTTTTTTATTAGTTTCATCCATAATTTTTTTAATCTACTTTCTCTGCCTTTCTCTTAGCCTTAATATTAGCCAAATTTCTTCTTGCAAGAATTCGCGTTCACCTCCCTTCTAGTCTTTCCTGATTCAAATTCAGCGTCTTTTCCATCGTATTGCTATTACCCGCATCACCTTTACGCATTCGCAAGACCATGATTCTTCTTGCTAAAGTTCAGAAGATCGCAAAATCTCCCCGCCTCAATTGTGGGTATTGTGGGGTTGTTTTAGGGCTAGCATTTTTAGATGTGAAAGTCGATTTCAAATTTGATACGAAAATGTTTTTTCCAACCCTGAATTCCACCCAACACCCAAACACCCTTCTCTTTTCTTCTCTTAAGCACTTTTTCATTTTTTTATTTTATTTTACAATTTTATTTTCTTCCTTCTTAGCCTTGGGCGTCATAGCTGTATAGGAAAATGGAAGTTGGAATAGCAACACTAATTTGATAATGTTTGTTTTAAGTGATTTTGTTCGATTCATTGTGGGTTCTGTAGAAGTTTTTGGTTTTTTTTCTATTAATTTGTTTTTATCGTTTAGTGACTCAATCAATTTAATCCCCAATTAAGGTGAGTTGGGCCAAGTTGGCATCTTCTTTTGGTCACTATGAAAGTGAGCTAGCCCATTTTTACTCTTCTAGCTAGCAACTCGTGATGGATCAACACGGTAAGGATTGGCCCAATTTGATAGCTCTACTTGGAAAGATAATTTTATTTTTTTTTTGGCTTTCAAGAAATAATGTTGTTGATCTTGAGTTTGAAGCGTGTGTCTCTGAGTTGTCTTTAGCTGATAGGATGCTAACTATTAAGTCAAAAGTAAATCAAAGCCAAAATTCTTTTTATTAGTGAGCTTAGTCCACATCAGAATTGATTCAAAAGACTTTTATCGAGCTAAATGATTGCATTCCAAATTTGGGTAGAAAGTAGTAAAGGTTGATTATTATTTGAAAAGATGTATGCTTTATTAGAAAGATAGTCCTCTTTTGACTCATGTAAGTTTCATGAAGAGTTTAGGTTTAACGCAAAAAGGGGAAGTGAGAGATATACGTATGCCTTTCAAAATAATAATGAATTAGTTGATCCTAATCCTAGACACAAAGATTTCATGTATCAATGTGCCTGGCTTCTCATATAAGATGACATAGTGAGAATTAAGGGGGTGATAGTGTGATGACTTATCTATCTCTTGTGTTCTTAGCATCAGAGTGATTTTGAACTTTAGGGAGCTTGATTGTGTGATCCGAAACCAAATACTCCCAATACACAATTATGTACAATATGATCATGCCATGAGTCCTGATGGTTACATCCACTTTAGATGATCTTGACTCATGTCCTGGCGGTTGTCTGCACTTCCTGACTCTAATGTGTCATTATGGCCATGTTTCTTGGACTACCCATATTCAACCCATGCCTACAACTTTTCAGCATCAAACAATAGCTCCTATAATGACGGGATAACCACCACATTCTGCACCCATCCCCACTACTTGGGAAAAGTTTTTATCTCCTATATTTCAGCTACTTGCTCTCTAATAAGTGTTGATGTGTACTTGACACTTAATGAAAACACTTCTAGGTGAATAGGAATCATCATTAAAATTTTTCTAAGTCCCCAATAACTTTGATTTTGCTTGAGAATCCTACTAGCCATGGGTGCAAATGTCGATCAACTCAAACAAATTGCAATTTGACATAACAACTCCAATATTGTGATCTCCATCATTTCCTCTACAACTCCCCATGCTAGTTTTGTAGAAGTCGCTTGTGTCGAGTCAAGTTTCAACACCAACAACACTTGAGAATACCAACATGCCTTATGTAACTTAGGACCAATCTCACCATAGGTTTCAATGTTGAACTCTTCTCAACATTTTGTATTCTCGAGAGTTTTGACATAAGAACTTCACCTTCCTGGTTATTACCCTTTTCCTCGATATTGACATCACTTTGAAATATTTTCATACTAACAAGATGCCTCCTAAATTTGGCTTGTCGATGGACATCTAAAAGGAGATAACCAAATATGAATTGCTAACCCTTTGAATGCCTATACTTTTAAGAAGGCTCGTCATTTCATTGTGTAGTCAACAACATTGGCATTGAAATGAAATCTTTTTTCTTCTCCATTGCTTGCTTACTTTTTTTGTGTGTGTAGTATTTTTCCCTTAATTGATTGTGCACCCTCAATAGTGCATATTGGCTCGTCGACGATATAAGTTAAGGACGAGCCAAATGGCTCGACAAATCCACGGTTCAAAATTTTCTAAGGTCGAAGCCTCCTCGACCTTGGGCACTAACTCAAACTCGTTATGGCCCCAAGACTACCTTTGACAATGGAAGGTCAGATGTGTCTAGGTTTATTGCCAATGGCTTGCCCTGCTTTTGTAATCTTTGGACTTAATGTGCATTTGGTTGACATATATTCTATCATAAGCCAAAAAGTCTTTGGTGTTTCCATCACTGTTCCATGAGATCAATTTCTAGTGCAATTGATGGAACTTTGACACTTGACACTGACCACTCTTTTGCGTTGAAACTTCCCATCAAAACCTGACAACCACATTTGTTTTGATTGGGTCAACATTAGTCTTGCCAAATCGCTCCATGATATTATCAGTAGAAAATTGAGAGTTTCTTTTCCATTGACCAACACCTTATCTCTAAGCTTGCCCTCAACTTTGGGTTTTATGTGAGAGGTTGAAGATGACCCTTGGTCACCTCATCTCTGACACTCGAATAACCCTGATCATGGAATTTGTCATTGAGTAGGAGATACACCTAGGATTGCATCAAAGCAATCTTCTTCCTGAAATTCATAATCCTGAACCTTTCCATATTCTATGGGTAGAGTCACTATCCTAATGTGACCAAAGATAGCCTCAAGATCATCGTCAAATCCTGACTTGAAATTTTTTGTTAACAAATCATCTTCAAGATCATTGAAAAGATTCTGATCATGACTCTTAGCCTTATCTGGGATAGATGTCAATTGTGAAGATATAGCTAGTGTGTGCAAATCATAAAGCATTGTCAATGGTGAGTACATTTGAGATAGTGAACTATTCTTGACATTGTATGTCATTGTCCAACATTGACAATGGGATGTATTCTGTATTTCTTCTTCTGTTTGACTTAACATTGAGTCTGAGCCATCATTACTAGCCTCAAGGCAGCCATTGGTGGTGTCAACTATGGTTGAGGTGACTACATGCATTGTCAACATTGGGAATGTTTAACTCGATGCCATACATATGGTTTGGCTTTGAGTAGTATCTTCCCATAGTTATTAACTCTTATTGTACTTGGCCTTTTCTTGTTAGGTTGTGGATGAAATTATGGCTGGAGTATATTGCCAAGGCAATTTTCTTTGAAGTTGAAACTGAGGTGCTAAATTTGGGAATCATTTATTTTGAGTAACCTGTGCAGGAGACACTCTTGTTTTCAACGTCACACCCTAAACCACCATCGTAATTTTTTCCTGCTTCTTCATAAGTTTGTGCAACATCGCCTTCGGCATTGTAACATTGACAAATAGCCACATTGCCATTGACATAATTTTGTTTTAACAAAATCAAGCAAGTCTTCACATGCTTTAGGAAGATTGGCTTTTTTGTCAGCTCATAGTTGTCAAGCTCCATGTCACCATATATCTTTTTAGTCTTTATGTCAAAGGCTTTTTCAACGTCAACCATATTTACTTTTCTGAACACTTGCTTGAGATAATTCAACTTTAATTCAAAAGTGTCAATATCGACCTTTATACATGAGCCTTCAATTTTGAGTCTTCCTTATCTTATTTGCTCTTTTTCTTTTCTCAATCATTTGATTTGTCAAACCATTTCAGCCAATTGTGCCAAATCAAAAAATTATTGATTGATCAACTTTTTCCTGGTGTTGTAGTTAAGCTTTTTTAGAGCCATCTTAACTATCTCACCCTGATACATGTGTATGACACTTATTTCTCATATTTTTCAATCTGGCTAAATAGTCGTCAATATTTTCAACCTTAAATAGTCAAGTAGTAAGTAAATTGACTAAATGGACCCTCATCTCCCCTTAGAAGAATTGTTCGTGAAAACCATTTTTTAATTGTATCCAAGAATGAATAGAATTAGGTCAGGGATAGGAAAACCATCCAAAGGCAATTTTTGTCAAGGACGAGGGAAAAATCTTCAATTTTAGTTGTTCATTATAGGCAACCTCTTTGACCTTGACGATGCAACAAGCTATGTGCTCAACCATGGACTCACTAATCTCACCAAAGAATTTTGTTAAAGACTTGGGAACTTCCATCCTTGAGGCATTTCAGCTGTTGGATGTAGTCAGGAAATGCTAATATGAAAGAAGGGTGGTTGATGTAGCCAACATTGAACCTAAGTTAGTATAGCACTTGTTCGACAACCCTTGTGATGTTCTTGTTTTGATTGACCAAATGTACACCTTAGTCGGGGATTATTTTCCCCATGAAGGGGTGGAGGCTAATTTTCCATTTGATCATTATGATATTCTTTAACATTGACCACTTTGGCTACTCGCCTCATTTGTTAAGACAATTCTTCAACATAGGCCTTACATTTTCTTGCCTAGTGGTGGTAGGAATTATCGAAGATGTACTTCTAAGAGGATTCCCTTGTATTTCCATGTAGGAAGAACTACAAAGGGCCATAAGGCTGTTTGTTTCCTGTCTCAGGGACAAAAATCCAAGATCCTGGAGACATAAACATGTTTAGTGGTGGAGACGGGACAAGGGGGAAACACAAAATTTCTGTACCTCCAAAATATGGGGACAATAGAGACGGAATGCAATTTAATATTTTTGTCTTCCAATAATACCCCTATACATATTTATTATTTATTTTTTCATCTCTACTATCTCCATTGTCTCTATATTTTTATCTCTTCCATTTCCTACAGGACAGTAAACAAACGCTATCTAAGAGTTAGGATGCATGCCAAACATTGGCATATTAGCCATAATGGAATTTTCATATTGCATATTATGAAAGGGATTTTGATACATGATATTGTTACAGATGTTGGGAACGTCCTTATCATCCCTTGTGCAAATATATTTGGGAAAACTCCATCCTCCCTTGATGAGACATGTCTAGGAATAGTGTTGTGCGCCATCCATGAGTAGTCATATTTTGTTCAATTCATATAATTCCTTGGGTGGCCATTGGAAGAACATATCCTATAAGTAAGCCATACATTGGCCAAATATTGAGACTTGGTATTGTGTTCATATCGGAGTCGGAACTAATAGTATTTGACATTTCCCCTGTTATTCCTAGATTCTTCACTAGAGGAAGAAACTTCGACATAAGCGTTCAGACCAAGTTTTCTATTTGTTTTGACACTTTTCTTTTTCACTTAGTCCCAGGCATGCCAATTTATTTATCTTGTATTTTTGTTGACAAACAAATGAATTCGACAAGCTTTGCTTCACGATCTCAATTTGGGGAATGGAAGCAATTATTTTTTGTGAGTTCTCAAGTTCTTAAAGATCAAGTGTCAATTAGACTTTTTTGTCGACTCAATGCTGATAATTGCAATGCAACAGAAATGTAAATGACTCAAAATTCAAGTATGTTGCAATAAGAGCAAGAAAAGAACAAGTGATCACACTTGTAGAATGATTCTTTTTTATTTTTTAACATCGATTGACAATGTACAAGAAATTGCAGTAAATGAACAAGAAATAAAGTAAAGTACATGAAAAGGAAAGATTAATTCTAAGTATAACGATGAAAGTGAGTAGTCGGTAAAGAATCTTTACTCTTGTGTTCTTGGTGTCATAACGGCGTTGAACTTGGGAGAGCTTGAGTGTGTGATCGAAAACCAACTACTCCTAAAATATAAAGCCTAATGTCTCTTATTTATAGACAATTATGTACAATATGATTCTCCATGTGTCCCAATAGTTACCAACACTTTAGATGATCTTGACACCTGACCTAGTGGCTATCTACACTTCCTGGCGCTGATGTGTCATTTTGCCCATGTTTATCAACTACCCATATTGTCGACGTATGCATGCAGCCTTCAGCATCAACGTAATTGCCCCATAATTATTGGATAACTACTCATGTTCAACACCTATGATCCCCACTACTTGGGCAAAGCTCCAAGCTTCTATATTTTAGCTAACTGTTCTCTAACCCAGTGTTGATGTGTTCTTGACACACAATGAAAACACCTTTGTGTGGCTGGGAATCATCACTAGAATTTTTCCAAGTCCCCTATAACTTGGATTTCCCTTGAGACTCCTCCAGGCCATGGGTGTCGATGTCAACCGAATCTTGACAAGTTGCAATTCAACATAACAACTCCAATATCATGATCTCCATCATTTCCTCTTCAAATCCCATACTGGTTTTGTCAAGATGGCTTATGTTGAGTACAACTTCACATTGACAACACTTGAGAAAACCAACATGCCTTGTGTCAGCTTTGAGGACCTTACTCCCCACAAATGTTGATGTGAAACCCTTCTTAACATGTTGCATTCTTGACAATTTTGAAATAAGAACTTCACTATCATGGTTATTACCCCTTTTCTTCCAAGTCCTCGCCTTCATTTTCTGAAAATATCTTATGTTGAGTAAGTCTCAACGTTGACATCACTTTAAATATCTTATGAAAACATATTTTCATGCTAACACATATATTAATATATTAAGATAAAATACAGCCATTCAAAATATAAGTGATATGAAATGCTTTTATTCTTTCAAAAATGCATTCTTATGTATCATTCAAGTGTTATAAAGAGTAGTTTATGTGTAGTCCCAACAGATATTTTGAACAAGTACACAGTCAACAATCACTTGAGAAATTTCCAACCTATTTCAAACCTTACCTATGTGATTTATTTATTCCACATATTTATGATTATTGTTTTGTTTCAATGTTTTTTATTTCAAAATTTTAATGTATGTACGTAGGTGTATGATACGAGTAATGTTATAACAAATCCTTGCTTGCATAACTTAGCTTGGATGCAAAAAATAATTTGATAGTTGGCCTATCTATTATGTCAATGGATACAAGTTCCATATAGCCGCGAATGGGGTAGAAAGAAAAAAATAGACAATAATGGGGTCTATGTTAAAGGTTATGCTGGGAAAAAGGAATGTGATTGTATGGATTGACTTATGAAATACTTGGGTTAGAGTATGTTAGTCAATAGTTGAAAAGGATTTGTGCTGCTCAATTGTGAATGATATGATTCATAACGTCCAGGTGGGACATGTAAACACAACCACTACTAAATCATTGAAATCAACAATACAAAAAGATATGCAAGTAATGATTCATTTATTATTTCCTAAAATACTAGGCAAGGATATTATTTACTTTATCTTGGAAAATGCAAATCAAATTGGAGAGTAATTACAATAAATTCAAAGAGTCAAGTTGAAGCTGAAAGTAGCTGATAAAGGGTAGAATAATATGAACATTCCCTCTAACCTACTTTCTAAAATAAGGGAAATTGATATAATCGAATGTCTAACTCACCAATTTAAGATAAGTGAGAGCAATACAACATATTATAGTAATTATGGTGAAGACGAAGAGGTACTTCTTGATGATGATCAATCTCATAGTAATTAACAAAGTCCTCAACTTTCGGATTAAATGAGGTGTTAAATATCATGTGTTTATGTTATGTAGTTTCAATATATAGATGCAACTGTGTTCTTTTGTGAATTGTCTTTTTCAATTTCCATCATGTGACTTATAAATGTAAGTTTATTTCAGATAGTGGTAGTGGCAGACCACCTTGCAAGGATAGATACTAATCTAGACGATCAGTACACTTATTATCACCACCCCTTTCACCACCACCCACCCACCCATAGTCATTATATCCAATTATTGGGTACGGGTCGTCCAATCACCTACACAATCACAAGTCATAGCCCAACCACAATTGTACCACCACTCCTGACCCTCTAGTGCTCCACTTCCAGCTTGAATTGGTGCTCCACTCCTAGCCCTACCTCTACCCAACAAATGGAGAGTGCAGTTATCTCCCTAATTCCAAGCATCAACTAGGACATGTGTGCCCCTTAGATTCGATGGAAGAGCTGGTAAGTAGATTTATAATAATACGTTTTTATTGTGTATAACTTTACAATTGTTGTTTTCTTTGTAGTTAATTATTTCTTTTGTATAATAGTTAGTTCCCTCCTATTCAAGCTTGAAGCGCATCACGAGGTCGTACAATAGAAGAATAGTATCCATATTAGTCATTCACCAAGGTACTTGAGGACACAAATAACAAGTGATATCAGGTGTGAGTCATAAATGATTTAATTTGTTATTTTCAACTTAGTCATACTTTTGTATTTGATTTAAATTATTGTTGTGACTTTTGTACACGTAAGAACATTTATTACTAACACACAAGAGGAGCCTCCAACTAAAAAGGCATGGAGGACGAAGGAAGCAAAGCAAATGAGGAACATTTATTATAACATCCAAAGGGGGAAGGTTAGCCATGACATGTTAGCATATGCATGCACACTTGCAGGTATTGCGAGTACCTGCACTAGAGATGCATCCAAGAAAAATTTGAAAAAGGATAGAGCAAACTGGGCCTTCACCAAGGATATATTACTCCACACTGATGGCTTCACCACCCTAGAGGTCACTAGGGCATGAATGGTGATACTATTATTAACATTTAGTTTTTTCTTCTACTTAGTTATTGTATTTATTTAATGTAATGTGAATCAATTTTTAAATATAGGTGAAGGAGTTGAAATAAGAGCCGACTTAAGGTGAGCTCTTCAATAAGACCTACATACACAAGGGGAACAAGACAAGATGGGTCAACGCCATATGCAAGCCACATATGTAAGTCACAAATCCAAACTCATATTTATTTGTTCTTATTTAATACTACTATTCATATTTGTTTCTTATAATTTTTTTCCATCTTTATTGCAAAGTGAATATAGACAATGGTAAGAAAAAGCATTGACCCAATGATAGGAAGGACATGAAGGTCGGCCTAATGCTTTCATATTCCTGATGTGGAGATATGGTCATAGACCATTGACGGCCTTTTCAAGGGTTGCATATACTAGTGTGTCCCTCAACTCCTCTATGACCTGGTTAGGTTGGAAATGATAACCCTCAGGTGAGTGTATACCTGAAACTAGTAGCTATAGGTGCAGACAAAGATGATCCAAAAGCAAGAGAAAGCTACTTGGCAAGAGGAGATAAAATAGCTCAAGATCTTCATGGAGGAGAAAAAGCGCAAATGTGACGAAAGAAAAGATGAAGAGCATATAGAAGAAGATTAAAATCTTGAACCATTTCGCCAAGGTCCCTAGTGGATCTTCCACACTTGACTAGCTTACACCCATCCCCTAGAGCTCTTTCTCCCTCAACAAAAGTTATCATTGATGATATGGTCTCTTTTTATTGTTTGTTTTTGTTTTGGATTATTTAGTTTTTGAATTTATACAATTTTTTTGTTTAGTTTTCTTTATTACCTTTTACTTAGTTGTATAGATTTTGTCTACTTTATATTTCATGTAAATAATTTTGTATTTTTATTAGTAATTGATTTAAAGATTCCATTACTAAATAATAAGAGTATAATTAAATAAAATATAACTACAAATGAAGATAGATGAAATAGAATTCAAATTTGAAAAAAAAAGAAAAAAGATTTATTTTACCAATGGATTTGTCCATCGGTAGCAACAACAACTAATTAATTTCATGCAAATTTTCTGCAAGAAATATATATCAACAAAATAAAACAAGTTGTTGAAAATATTATAAAATTGACAGACCAATTGACGACTTTTCCAAATTATTATTGACTTTTTTTTAAAAAATAACATGTTAGAAGCATCATCCAAACTTTTTTTTACAGTTGTTTCTATTGTCGTCAAATATCACCAACAAGCAAAAAATCTACCACTATTTTTGTTGTTGATAATGTTGTCGACAAAATTATTTTCAACGCTAGAAAACTCAGTATTCCAACCAATATCATCAGAAGAGATCATTTCTTGTATTGTGATTTCTAACATTTTAAGAAAAAAATAGTTAGAATCAAAACATGACATCTTCATGTTCACAAAATCTCTTTTTAACAATTTGAAGTTTAAAGAGTTTCACCTTTTTTAGGCCTTGATTCTCTTGCCTAAGATAATCCAAGCTTCCTTGGGCATAGTGGCATTCATGATAAGAGGAAAAATTTTATCTGAGATTGCAGATTGAAGAATGAAAAAAGCCTTTGCATCTTTGGACAAATTTTCCTTGGAGATCTTTTGTTGCTCCCCAGTCAGTTGTTCATTTGCTATAGGAGTTTCAAAACCCTTATCCACAAGGTGTCGGAAATTACTAGCCATTAGGAAACATTGCATTTTGGTTTTCCAAAAATTATAGTTGTGTCCAGAAAAATTTGGTACAATGGGTAAAGAGAGACATGTAGAAGCCATCTTCAAGAATCAAGAGATGAACCTTACCCTCAAAGAACTGATGCACACAATCCTTATAGCTTGAATGCCAAATGCTGATCTTAACACATTAAACACATTCTTTTATGATATAAGTGGCTGGAAATATCATAAATCAAACAAAAAAAATGCAAAAAATAAAAAAAATAGAGGACATGTGCATAACATCAAGTAGAAGATGGAGAACATATGGGTGTTAGAAATATCAAAGAAATGGTTCCATTCACTATATGTGTCTCAAAATGACGGGGTTATATATGTATTGACTACTACAAAAAAAAGTGAAATTTTTTTTAGGATTTGACACATTTACAGCCATAAGATTAGCGGCTTGCTTGTGCCCTATTGTTCTTCTTTTCTTTTTGCTTGTATTATTTATTCTATGTTCGTTGTCCTAGACGTTACTATTTTGGTTCTCTTTATGGGTGTTATTTTGTCCCTTTTATGAATGCTTGTTTACCCTTTGTAGGTGTTTGATTTCCCTTATGAGTTCTTTCTCTTCGATGATCTTATAGACATAGAGATATTTAGATCTATATTGAAATGATGCATAATCTTTAATGTCATGATTTTCATTTTGTCTTAATTAGATATTAACTGAGAGTAATTAAAAATAATTGAGCTTAATTAACAATTAATTACCTTTAGTACAATACACTAGAGCAGAAGGAAGACATTATGCCAATACTCAACAAAAGAAAGGATTCCAAACAGAAGTCCTGGGCGAGAGAAAGGGCATAACTAGAATGGGAAGAATGGCTCTTACACTGACACTATGAAGTATGAGCTTAATATCTCCATTCTGCACTAAGATTAATTATGAGATTTTCCTTCTAATTTTTTTTATCTTGTCTATATTATTTTTCCCTCTAATGCCTTATTCATAATATAAGGTTAGTGAGTGCCGAAAGGGCTATCTGATCTCTTATAGTGATGATAAAAATGCCCGCAAAGATGGATACCTGGCCTGTGGTAATTACCTTGATGGGAATAGGTACAATGACTAGTTTGCTCCACACGAGCACGAGGATAGGATCCTAATAGTTTATTAAATGGCACGAGGATAAAGACCTCCACCCATCGAAACTCGCCACATCTTAATAATCAGCCCAGGCTTGCTACATCAAGGAACCAAGGATGTTTCACCAAGTTGCATTATCCAACCACTCTACCACTAAACCAGCTGCTATTTCAAAATTTTTATTGCAAGTTTTAGCATTTATTATGTGCTTACTCTACAAATTATGTGTTTATATTTGTATTTAATTATTCTTTTGTACTTTATATTTGTATTTATATTTGTGTTTCTTTAAAATTTTAGACTTTTTAATCTTAAGATTAGGTTAGGCTTAGGCTTAAAAAGTGCCTATAGCAAGCTACAAGCCAACCTCTAGCCAAATATTTGTAATATAGGTCTGGCCTCCATCCAAAATCCTTGCCTCCAAGAATATAAAAAACTAGTATTTGACCCATGTGATGCAGGCCAATAAGTAGGAACACATGAAATTAAATAAAGCGCTTGGATTAACCCATCCATATTTAGGTTCATAACTTTGTGGTGCTATGCCTGATGATTGGTTACTCCTATAACAGGAGTGAAAGAAGTTAAGGATTGTGCTTTGTTGTAGGAAATTCAACTGGGATAGGAGAAGGGTTTGCAAAAGGACTCAAATGCATGTAGTGGTCCTAATCACCATAGTGCAATCATCTTCAAGCTCGCAGGTAGTGGACCCGCCTTCTAGGTTGTAGTCACCTTTTGATCCATACTTTTCTAGGAATGGCATGGAATAGACATAGGAGTGAGAAATGCATGATTTCTTAGTAGGAGCCCCAACTTGGCACTACACATGCCATCGTTGTTGTCCTAGTCACTTCGGGTTTATAAAAAAAGAGTAGACATATCAATGGTTCAATTATTATATTTTTGCAAACGTAATTAGCCGAAGTGCAGTTGCTTTTAAATTATTCTTATAACATTAACAAGAATATCCATTTAGTCATTTATCAATCATGCATCCAAGCATATCACATAAATTCACCAATAGACAATAATAAGTTAGGAGATGCATGCATTTTATGATTACTCATCCTCAACATTTACTTGATTTGTGATCATCATCTTTCTTTCTTTAACATTTCTTTCATTACTCAAGCAAAGCAAGGATCAGAGCAAGACGGGTTCAACATAGCTATATGCATGCACTTAAAGTTTTATGCATCTTTAACTTAATTTGGTCCTTCACTACTAAGTGCACCAACACCAATGTCTTAAACCACCTCCATGAATGAGCTCATACGTGGCCATCGCCACAAACTTTATTCTGTGAAAATCCCAACGGATGGGCTAAAGGGTTAGGCAGTGAGCTTCTCCTATTTATTGTTTAACTGTACACTGAGTGCACTAACACCAATATCTTAGTACCCTTTTAAGGGCATAAGCAGGTAAGCCAAATTATTTATTATATCATTTGAATCATGAAGGTATGCATATCATCATTAAATCATAAATAAGTCATGGCATACTTGATCATTCATCCTCAACACTTCATAGGCTAATCGCTATATATTCACATTACTGTATGTCATTTCATGTAACATAGACAATATCTCATATCAGATAGTAGACATTTCATTTGAGTCTCATACGATGTGAACATTACTCAGATCATGTCAAGCATAACATTTACATCACCTCAGATATAACACGTTGAAGCATTCATGCATATAATAAATCAAATTATCATCCATGATCATTCACTATATTTCATACACATTCAAGCTCATAGGTCAAAGTCATTCATTATGTGTCTCAAGGTCACTAAGTCTTATTTAATTAATACATAAGCTTATAGGTTAAGAGCTAAGTTCTCATAGTCATTTATGAGTGAAAATCCTTAATTATGTGTAATCATGGATTATATATAATAATTATTATTATATATTAATCTGATAAGTTTTAGTAAATAACTTTTAGCCCTCATGAAAATGACAAATTATAGATTTGCCCTCAAAAAAATGTTATTTTCACTTATTAGAGTTTTATAGCTTATTTCCAATTCTGGCATGTCTGTATGAAAAATTAATTTCTCTCATTATACTTACTCTTTCAAGACAATAAAGGTATGCTTAGAATCCTGACTCATTTATCTTTCCCTGAACGTGAATTTTGTAAAAAGATTCCAAGTGAAATTACTTTTATACCCTTACAAAGTTACTATATTCCAACAGTGTTCAAGAACTCAACCCGTGGCTTCTTTTGTGATTCTAGAACAATGTGGGTATTTGCAATGAATGTGTTTTATATGTCTGTGTTCCTTAAGGTCTTAGATTTCCAACAAAACCAATTTTACACGTTTTGCATGTTTGTAGAAAGAGAAAAGCTCATTTTAGTGTTAAGGGGTCAGACAACATCTTTAGTAAAAAAAGCTAAAATTTGAAAAATTATATCTTTAGCTAGAATACTCGTTTTTGAGTGATTCTTTTGGAGAATGTTCTCTAGTAAGTCTAGTTTGTAGTAAAAATATTTTTATTTCTAAAAACTGCATATTATATGAGTTTCATATTTTAAAATAGTTACTACTAAAAACGTTAAAAATCCAACATCTATCATTTTCATGTTTTATGTCACTTCTTTCAACACAAGGACCACATGGCATATTTTAAACAACATTTGAGCATGAAAACATCATAAAATCACTTAGTAAATAGAAAGGAACATGTGAGGCTCACAAAATATTTTTATAACATCCCTTTGAAACATTTTTGTCAACAAACATAAGCTTGATGACGTCCTAACCATGAGCAAGGCTAGATGCCATCAAGACTTACACAACCAAAGAGAGGGATCTTACCACTTAGTATAGAGGCTTAAATGAGTCTTTCTCTTCACTCTTAGAACTCAAACAAGGAGCTTGATGTAGGGTGACCCTTCTTGAATCTTTGCTTGAAAACTAGTGTCTTTGCGACATATTTTTTCACAAGAGTTAAAAAGTGTAACTCTTACAAGGCTTGTGAAGTATTTTGGTTAAGATTCATGTGTTTATGTGAGGTTTGATGATGGAGAAGCTTTCTTTGAAGTGAGGAGTAGAAGAAGGAATAGAAGATGAAGAACAAGAATAAGAGAGAATGCTAGAAGTCTTGGAAACTTAGCAAATGAGTAAAGGAAGACAATGAAACACAACTTGGTCCCTTATATAGGCCTCAAGGCCACTGCCTTATGGCTGTGTTTGGGGATGATTTTTGTCACTAAAAACTCAATTAGTTGGAGTAAGTACTAGTTAGGATTTAGTTGAGGTTACTAGCTAGTTTTTGTGCCAAATAATATGCCTAATGTAACTTAGCCCACACCTATATTTGTTGAAAATGACAAGTTGTCAAAACTTTGACATCTATCAAACTTTCATTATGATATGCAAGCTAAGATCAAATCACAATTTTTCTTCCCACAAATGATGATGCAACTGTATGGTATCATGGGGATCATGGGATGCTTTTTCATTCTTGCATGCATGCATGTATCATATATTTCATGCCATGAGACTCTAGGATTACTACATGATTTAATTTCCAAGCTTATGTGTGTATAGATGCATGTATATATGGCTGAAAATATGCATGTGATTGTGATGCATGAGATGTATTTTCTTGTCTTGTCATAGTATTTAAATCATTTACTTTGTCAGGATTTCACTCATACTTTTAAATAAGTTGTCTGTAGAAACTTATCCTGATAAATTAATATTCTATGCTAGAGATTTTCTATTTTAGGTTAGTTTAGCTTTTAACCATTCTTAGTATTAATCCAAAGGCTTATATTCATTCTTGCTTAAAGACAAGCTTACGAATTTGTGCAATGGCATTTTCATAATTCTATTTAGAAAATACGGTATCTTTGTCATTTACTTATAAGTCAAGGGTACACTTGTAATTTCTTTTACAGGAATAAGGGTATATTTGTAATTTCAGTAAGAAATGACAATTTTGTAATTCCGTATATCTTTCTCTATACACATGTGATTATTATAATATAATTTATTATATTTCATAACACTTGTCTTCTATCTATTGGTTCTACTCATTTTTCATCTTAATCATTAATTAGGAGTGATTAATCTTTCTAATTAACTCTTGACTATTTATTTAACTTTGACCTTTCATTGACTCATTATGTTTATTAGTTATTTACTCAAGCGGATTAACTTAATCAATTATAAACCATCAATGTTGACTTTTCCTTATGGGCCAATGTCAATGATCTAGTCGATAAACCAATTGCTTGGGTTCATTGAGTTAATTGGCTTAGACGAAATTTGAGATGCTACATTTAGCAAATTTTGAATGACGTAATGGGCTGAGGGTGAATTTCATTCATTCTACTTTGGGCAAGGTTTTAGCTTTAGCCTTCTCTAGAATTCTTCTTTTCTCTCTTGTTGTTCTTCTATTGAAGAACTTCAAGTTCTCATCATTCTCCAACATTCTTTGTTTTTTCTTTAGATTTTCTTCACTCTTTTTGTTTGTGAATCTTGTAACCTTCATTATGGAGGCATAGTTTTTATACTAGCTCAAGGGTTTTCAAGAGCTAGGGTGTAGGCTTGAGACAATGAGCTTAAATGTAACTTGTTTAGTTTCCTTCATTCCTCTTATTACTTGTGTGATTTTTATGTGGATTGATGTAATCATTGCATGAGTATACCCTTAATTTTTCATATCTTCCATGATTGTATTAGATGCAAGTGATTAAGAATGTTGATTGAGTTTAGCTAATCGATTGATTAGTAAAGCTTAACCAACTAGACGAATTGGGATTAGTTTTGTCAAGAAACTAGGCTAATGCAATTAAACCTTAAATTGGCATATGTACATGACGGTTATGATTACAATTACTTCCATATTTATGTTAATTGTTATCTCCACCAGTGACCTTGAGTCTCCACCACCCTAGTTATTGTCTCCACTTAATGACCTTGAGTCTCTCCTTAAACAAATTTCTCTCCTTTTAGTAATACCTCTCTTTTATCACCACCTCAGGTAATGTTAGATGGTATTTTTATTATGCTTGTTCCCACCATGTGACTTCTCTATCTACATTTTTCCTTCATTGTCAACCACAAATGTTGCACCCTCTATCCATACAACTAATGGACCCCTTATGCACATGAGTCATGCGGGCTCCATCTCTGTGTCCAATCTTACTTTGCGTAATCCATATCTTATCCTAAATTGAATTCCAACCTTATCTCTGGAGGTCAATTATGTGATCTAGTTATGACATCATATTTTCTTCTTCTAGTTGGTGTACACAAGACTAATCGACAAGACAGGTCATTGGGACTAAATGCAAGGTTGGAAGGCTGTTTGAGCTCACTGATCTTCATGTTCCTTTTGCATCAAATCTCCGTGTTGCTTTTATGCCATCTTCATTCTAGCTATGATATTGACATCTTGCTCATATCTCCTTGGGAAAAATGCTTCCTCTCATCTCTCAGGAACCTTGGTATCTATTAATAATGATTCTTTTAATGTATTTCATGTCAAACTATGAAACAACTGACTTTGTCTTTTAATAAAGTGCATTGATTTGTGATTCTCCTTTTAATCTTATGTTTAGATGTTTTGGGATCAGCTCCCCTATAGAAGGGTATTGCAATTTTGTGAAATTTAGTTATGGTTACTCGCTTTTACTTGGATTTATTTAAAGAAGAATCTTCATGAAGTGCCTCCATTTACATTGATTTTTCATGTTGATTGAAACAAAATTTTATAAAGTAATTAAATTTTTTTGTCATTATAATGCAATGGAATATTGAGACACAAAGCTTATAACTTTTCTTGCTAGATAGGGAACTTCATTTGATTTTTCTTGGCCTTGTGCCTTTCAACAAAATGGCTGAGCTAAGAGAAAGTTTCATCACATTCTTGACTTCTTCATGCTATGCTTATCTTTTCTTCTTGTCTTAAGCATGCTTAGGGTGAAGCTGCCCTAATTGTTGTTTTGTCATCAATCATCTTCCATCTTCTATCCTTGGTAACATTTCTCATTTTGAGCATCTTTATCATACTCCTCTGAACTAGAATTTTCTCAAAGTCTTTAATTGTGTCTATTTTGTTCTTCTCCAACTGCATGAGCATACTAAACTTGAATCTCGTGGTTGTTTTTGTTGTCTTCTTGGCTATGGGACAAAAGAAATAGTTATCGTTATGGGATACTATATCCCAACTTATCCATATCTTGCATCATGTAATCCCTTTACCTAGAGTCATTTCTTCAATAACCCTTCTGTTAACCTTTTTGCTAGTGACATTGATGCAGGTTCTTCGTGTTAGCTCATAGCCCATTCTGATAATTCAACGGCTCTTGATGACCTAATTCTAGACGTAGATCTTGTATTTGCTACAAAGAATAAGTCTAATAATTGTTAGTTTAACTATAAGGCTGAAAACTTTCCCAAAATCAATTCCTTATTGTTGTTGGAAGCCCTTGGCAACCAGTTTGGCCTTTTTTTTCTTTTAATATTGCCATATGGATTTTTCTTAATGTAAAATAGCCGTTTGCAACCTTTTGCTTGCCTATTTGCCTATTTGGTGGAAGGGAATAAAGGACCAAGTGTTAGTCTTTTGAAGGACATCCTCCTACAATTTTTAAACTAGTAAAGGTTGCCTAAGGCAACTTGTAAGGCAGTTCAGGATCAATATGCAACAATTCAAGGGAGGAAAAAATTTAATTTGAGTGAGCATTCCACCACGAAGATGGAAATCATGCGGATCTATTGCTCTAAGGAAGAGCTAACCATGATCGGACTTCTTGCAGTGGCAACAACATTACTCGCCATGGAGCTACCAAAAAGAGGAACTTTAATCCCTTGATGATGTTCAACTCCATTTGAAGCGTAGTGATGATAAGGGGCAATCCTCCATTGGTTTTAGTCTTCAGTAGTAGTGAAAGGAAGGAGGTGCCAGCTAGGCTTGGGTCAACATGAAATCACACTTTGCAAAGCTAGGAATTGGGTTTTTGGGCCAAGCCCAATTGGGCAATTATAAAAGCCTATTTCTCCTAGTGGAAGATATGTGAAATTTTCTCCTACTAGATCATGATCAATCCAAATTTGGTTCCATGTTGAAACAAGAGAGTCATATTGGATTTGGTATCATGACTTTATTTTAAACAATGAGATTCAGGAGGAAATTTTATTGGTATGCAATGGAATGGGAATAATTACTTTTAGAATTAATTGTTCTTCTTTTTGAAGAAAAAATAATAATTTTGGCCAAAGAATAAAAGAAAAATAATTGTAATTAGGATTTAAAGTGTGTTTTTAGTAACCTTGAGAGTAAGGTTGATTTGAAGGGGAGGATATTGTAATAAGTATAATGCTATAACAAGTATAATGGGCCTAAATAACCCAATTAGTAAAGCTAGTTTTAGAAAAAAAATGGTATAAATAGATATATTAGTGATTGTATTGGGTAATTGACACCTGAAATGTCCCATGAGTCTCTATTTCTCAAGAATTCTCTCTCTTCTATTCTATTGCCTCTAATTTCCTCCGATTCTACAATTCTCCTATCTCAAATTCCTATCTCATTACATATTAATTCTTTTATTAGAACCCAGGATACAAATTATTGGGCTTTGAAGTTCTATATCAAGAAGCAATTCTTAAAATTGTTTGGTGGATAATAAGTCTTTGATTGCTCATGTCGCTAATAACTAAATGCGTTTAATATCATTGTAAATTACAAAGTTATAACATTTTAATTGAGATAATTGTTATATCTTAATTAAAATATTTGACTACGCAAGAATATATTATTGATATATTTCAATTAGTTTTCAATATTTAATTAGTAAGAGAAAAAATGAGATTAATTAAAAAAAAATATTTCTATCTACAGACTAAGCCTTTCTCCAATGATTTTGTTAGCACATTAACACTAATTTGGTCCATTTAGAACAATTCATTAAACTATATATTGTTCTCCAAATTAAAATAGTTATTTAATCTACTGAGGCTAAGCCCGTTAATTAAAAATACGTTAACTTATTCACCAGGGACAAAAAAAGTTAACCGATTAGAAATATAATTGTTAAAAATTAACAAAATCGAAGAAAAAATAGCAGAAGTTTGAATAATATATAAGAAATAAAGCAACACTCTAATTAAATCATTTAAAATAATTGAAGCATTTTAAAGTGAATTACGTCTTTGGAATAGCAAAACATAATTGAATGATCACCACTAAAAGAATAAATGGAATTAATGATGTCTCCTCAAGTTTTATAACTAGTATTCATGTTTTTTAAATTTTGTTAAAAAAAGAAATTTTTTTTTTTGTCCTCATATTCTAAAGTTGACATCAATTTTTATTTCAAAAATTTTTATATGAATTTAGTCCTAACACTTTAAAATTTGGTATTAATTAAATTATTACATCAAATTATCAATAATTTTCATTATAGTCATTTGTTTTCAAGTCAATGAAGTGGAAATTGCATTTTCCTCTAATTAATCCAGGAATATAAGCAACGTAGCTCAACCAATTACAATTATTCATAATGAAATTATTGATAATTTGACAAAATAATCTATTCAGATTGTAAAGTGTTAGAACTAAATTAATTAATATCTGAAAAAGTTTTAAGACTGAATTAATAACACATATTAAGATTGAAAAATATATTTACTCTTAAAAAATGATAGGAAGTAAGAAATTCCAATTGTGCTTCATAGTACATTCGTTACAGCCTTTACAAAATTGATTTTGAAACTCAAATAGGAGCGTTCTGATGAGGTCTTCTGGGTGAAAAATCATTTTTTATATATTTAAATAATTTTTAAAAATTAATTAGAACCATAAAAAATTAGTTACTAGTTTTTATAGAAACTGAAAGGAGTAACTTTTAAAAAAAATTAATTTTTTTATTTTTTATTATATATAAAATTTAAGTTTCATAATTTTTTTTAAAATTTAAAACAAACACATCCAATTAAAAAATTGAAAATAGATTTTTTTTTTTTGTAAACTACTCCTTTTAAGTTCTTTTAAAAAAAGTTAACAAAATAGAATTTTTAAAATTATAATTATTTTAAAAAAATTATCCAAATATATAAAAGAGAAATTTATTTTTTTACGAAGAAAATGATTTTAATCCCAAACAAAGCTCATCCAAACACACCTAAGTCAAGCTGACGTTTCATCAAATTGCTACTTGACATTAGTTTAAAGGAAGTCGTGATTATAGTGTAATTATATTAAGCCTTTCTAACCACTTCGATAATCTCATCATAAGTCACAAAAGCTCACACAACTCACAACAGAAGACCCAAAAGGCCAAGACCCAACAGCAAGCAAGCAAAGTAAAAAAGAGAAATGATATTGGAATATTCAAATAGCACTACTCCGTGAAAAAATGAATGTCTCAGTGAAACAGTTACTTTCGAAGACTTAAACAGCACTACTCGGTGAAAAAAACTCACCTTTCAGCGGCCGACATATGGCGACCAGCAACGTTCGATTCAGCACCAAAGGCAGCCTTCCGTTCCCAGCTCCCCTCTCTTTCTTTCCTAGTTTCCCTTTGTTGCCGCTGCGTTTGCGTTCTTGTCTTTTTCCCGGTAAATGGACGAAAAGAAGAAAGAAAAGCCGAACAGACGGTAAAAAAGCACTCAGACTACTTAGCACCCAATGTTGCCAACCAGTTCACACACACTAGTTCGCGGATCTTAGCACCTGCTGTGCTGAGCTTGAACACACCAAATCCAATTCGAAATTGAGGAGCTCCCTAATATAATATCAAGTGTCAGACGGTAGAAAACACATGAGTATACGTGGCCAAGAGGGAGCAAGCACCATACAACAGCCTCATGGTGTTTGTTGAATCTGATGCAGTGTTACAATGGTTAAGTGCGAGCTGAAAAGTCAATTGTGTGTAGTGTGGGTCCAGTCAATGAAAAATGGTCCGCGAAGAGGTCGAATTTTTCAAAAGTGCAAAGCGAAGAGGACGGAATTTTTAGTTTCTACTGTGTCAGTGCCGAAAATCTTTCGCTGCTTTCACACTGCGTTAGCTTCTATTAAATAGAAGCGGATTCATTCATTTCCAAGTCAACGGAGCAGCAAGGGTTAGAGAGCTGAATAGTAAGATAAATATACTAAGAGGGTGTTATTTTTTGATTGTGAAGAAAAAAAATAGAGATTGAATAAATATTAGAAAGTATAAAGTGTGAGTAAATATATTAAAAATATTTTTGAGTATTATCATTATTCTTTTTTGGTGTTATAAAAGTGTAGTATTTGAATAATAATGTTTTCAATAAAAAATATTATATTTATATCTTGGATTAAAGAGTATGAAAGAAATATTTTAAATTATCCTAAATATAATAAAATACTTTTCCAGAGTTTTCAGTTTGTCTCCCCAATATTTAGAGGTTTTCACATTAAAATTTGATGTATAGTTTTCTTATTTATTTTGTTGGTATGAATAGTGATGTTGGCCCTACTAAAATACTATTCATATGAATAGTAATAAGTGGATTTCACTATAAATTACTATTTATCATAATATTTATTATCATTGTACCTGGGTGAATTGATAGATTTAATTCTATTAAATTTATTTTGATACTTATTATCATATATTAGTATTATTTAACACGCAAGAACTGAGGTTGTCGTGGTGATGGAGTCAATACAGTACATTGATTTGTTCACTTAAAATGTGAGTCACATTCATTAAGAATACAGGGAAGCCAATAGCTGTTTTGAAAATGTGAGCATCCTTCTTCTATGCAGCCAATAAAGATGCCCTATCTATATGCCTATGTTTGTGAATTTGTATTTTAGAAAATGGAAAAAAACAGAGGATTTATAAGGTAAAACTATATTATCAGTCCTCCCTTCTTTCAAAATCCAAACTTAGAAATATACCCTATATAATGTTACACCTTAACTTTGGTATTGTTGTTGGATAGTCTATTTGGTGTTGTGGCCGCTTCACATTCACATGGAGAAATGATAGGCGTACAATAATCTCACACAACATTCTTACACTGTATGTATAGTTGGCATAAAAGGACAAAAATCAAAAGGAGGCATACATTTAGAGTATCATGGGGTGATAAAAACTAAGTTCGCCCTAAACCCCTCTTTAGTTGAAAAATCTCGCTCCCTCCATCACTCTCAGTCCCCAAACAAGGAAACCAGCAACGCAAAACTCTCTCCCTCACTCTCATCTCACATTAAACCAAGGAAACTCTCTCCATTGCTCTCCTTCTCACCGACGAACTCTCCCTCTCTCCGTCTTTGCTGTCCCTCTCCAATAGCTTTCTCTCCGCGCTTTTCATTGTCTATGTGTCTTTGCTCTCCCTCTTTCCTTCAGCGCATCATAACCTTCAGATATATTTTATGTATTTCCTTTCATTGCATTGCAGTGTAGTGCCACGGCTTCCGAGTGTGGTATCTTGTTTTTAGTATCTTGTTATATATATAAGTTTTACCGTTAAAAAAAGAGGGTAGTGGAAAGATGCTGGTTGTCATCATTTTTATATTGCAGAAGTGGAATTTATTGACTATTCAATACTTGAAATAAGAGAAAGATAAGAAGGAAGGACGGGGTCACAAACAACATGGTGGGAGAAATTTTGGGTCCTTGCCCTTCGAGAGTGGTAGGTGAGACTTTACTGTAAACAATGAACATGTTTATGAGAGCATATATGTATCTTTGAATATCTCTCTTAACATTTTTAAATTTGAAATTTAAATTTGAAAAAATCAAAATTACTATTCACATTTCCCCTAAACTGTTGGTTGCTCCATGTTCTAAAAATTTTCATGTCTTGCACTTTTCGCTATTTGCATGTTTTTATTATGCCCCAAGGGATCATATAATTGTACTGTGATCCTCCCTTTTTTGGCCACATTGAGAAGCTTAGTGGCATACAATGGCAGCTTGAGTAACAGCTTAAGTTCATAACTGAGGCATGGTTGCATGTAAATTATTTTTTTTTTCATATGCTGGTTTTATTTAATTTTCTTCGAAATGAATTATCAAGTTTTGGGATGGTTGCAAAGGCAGCTACTATTCATTGAACTATGTCCTGAAATTGGTCATTTTATCTTTTTCTCTTTTTTTTTTCTGTTATTTGTGGTGCTTTTGTGCTGGTTGTGTAGAGGAAGGTATTTTTTTAGTGTTTGGAAAATGAATATTTGACGGCTTTGGAAGATTGGATCCTGCATTTTGTAGATTTTAGTTAGAATGGTGGTATCTGGTTTAAGATTTGGTTTTTAAGTTGCTTCTGGATCCGGTTCTCAAATGGCAATATGGTGGTTAGATTGGTCTTGTGGTTATTAGAATAAGAAAGAGTGATTTTCTTATGCTACTAAGTTATGGCAGTTGATAAAGTACACATCGGGATCACTTCATAGTTATAATATCGTTACTTGTTTGAGAATTGATCACTCTTGGTGCTTGTGACTTAGAATTATTGTTGATTTGATAGAATGCTCTGTTCCACTTACGTATTTGTTGAGAAATAAGTTAACTCATGCTTGCACATAGTTATTGCCAGCTTATATTGTTCATATATATATGCCTATTAGTATTCAATCTCTCGCCATGGTTATTGAACGAAAAAGCTACTCACATACTCAAAATACTTACCTTGCCACTATCACTGATTTATTTCTTCGACCAAGGCTTAAATATATGTATTTCATTTCACTTTCTTTGCTTGCCTGAATTTTATAAGCCATTTCAAGGGAAAAAGATAAAGTTGAAGGATGAAAATGAAGTTGAAGAGATAAAGATGGCAGTTCAAGATATTGTTGGAGCTCTTAGAGAGAGTATTGTTTGTATACAAAAGGAGCTAAAATGAAGGCTCCAATTTCTGAAACCAAAATTTGAAAGTTTCTCAAAGATTTGTAAAGTAAGAATCACTTGTTCAACTGTATATACCTATATCTTGTTAGTCATCCTAAGAGCATTATAGCAGTGATTAGTTGTCCTTAGGATTATCGTAAGGAGAGCATTAATGAAAGTATTTTTTTCTTGTTTATTGTTAATGAAAGTACCATGTTGGCTCTATTGCATTTATGTGTAATTGTAATTATTCTTGAATTTTGTACAATTGATTAGTAAGGAAGCGAACATATATTTTTACAAAACGAGAAACTTCTATTTGTTTCATTTTATGATAATTTATGATTTCACAATCTCAAAGGCTTATTTAGCCGGAGAAAGAAACTATAGTGTCCCCATGAAAAAAGAAAAAGGAGCTTAAGTGTTGAAACATAGCCAAGTTGTGTAGCTTGGTATTGATCTCAATGTTATCGTTGTTCGTAACAAATTAATCTATATTAGTTGTTAACTCATATAGAGTGAGTACATGAGTTTTGTTATATAAATCTTGATGGCAAAGAGTTATTACAAGGTTTTTGAACTCTTGCTTGAAAATTAAAATAATGCTATTGAGTTTACCAAAAACTTGAACTCATTACCAACATAAAAAATTATGTTTTTGATTCGTAAAGAACTTATCTTGTTATCTAACACAAATTTACGTCAGAATTATAATTCTTTCAAGATCATCATGACCTGAAAAATTGTCATCATTCTTAACTCGTTATCAACATTTGTGAGCCAATTACCAACTAATTGCAGGAAAAATTTCAACCAACTTTCTTTTTAAACTAATTGCATGTTGTATTGAGACTCACTTCATCAATTTATAGTGTCAAGGATCCTCTTATTTTGTGAGAAAAAATATGTTTGTCATATAGAATGGTTTCAATTTTTAGTGATAGGAAGTGCAACAAAATTGAAAATTCAAGGGTTGCTACCTTGAAAATTTATTAGGGAATTATTTCCAACGCATTTGACTAGTTGGAATGAATTGACATAGATACTGCTTTAGCTGATAAATAAGGCATTTTTGCTTATCAGTTTCTTACAATATGCTAATAAGTTTAGTATTATGCTTATAAGTGGTTCAGTTTCTTATAAGAACATTTACTATGCATATAATGCACAGTAATCCCATGAGGAAATGTGCTGAAGTATTTCTAACTCATTGTTATTCCCTTATGAGAAAACCTATTGGTCATATAAAAATATTTTAATTTTGTGGTGATAGGAAAGGTAACAAAATTGAACATCTAGGGGCTGCTACACTAAAAATTCATCAAGGAACTATTTCCAAGACATTTGACTAGTTGAAATAACTTGGATATAGGGTCCTGCTTAAGCTGATAAGCAAGACACTTTTGCTAATAAGTTCTTCACAATATGCTAATAAGTTTGGTGTTATATTTATAAGTAATTTAGTTTCTAATAAAGACATTTACTTTGCATGTGAATGCATAATAATCCCATGTGGAAGTGTGTTTAAGCATTTCGGACCATATTATTACTCTCCTTATGAGAAAATCTATTGGTCATTAAAAAAATATTTCAATGTTGGTGATAAGAAGGGCAACAAAATTAAAAGTTAAAGGGCTAATAATACCCTCAAAATGCATTCAGGAAATATTTCCAGGTATTTGACAAATTGGAATGACTCGTGCATAGGCACTAATTCATGTGGTAAGTGAGGCACTTTGGCTTATAAGTTATTCACAAAATGCTAATAAGTTTCATGTCATGTTCCTAATAAGTTGTTCATTTTGATGAGGGGCGTGTCCTATGCATTTAAATGCACAGTAATCCCATGTGAGAGTGTGGTTCGGAATGCGTTATTATTTTCTTGTACACTTTCTATGAATAATAAATTTTATTACAAGGAAGTAATAATGCAGTTTAAATGCATTCAGCACACTTCCATATAGGACTATTGTGCATTAACATGAAAAGTAAAGGTTCTTATTAGAAACTAAATCACTTACAAGCATAGCACATAACTCATCAATATTTTTTCAACATCTTATAAGCCAAAGTGTCTTACTTACTAGCATTCCTCTTATGCAAATTTGGGTTAATCACTCGTAAATTTGTTTAAAACAAAGTGTAAATTCAAACTCTTAAACTCATATTAGAATTAAGCATATTATAAAGAACTTATCAGCATATTATAAATAACTACTTACAAGCATAACACCAAAATTACCAGCATATTATAAAGAACTTATCAACTAAAGTGCATTACTTTCTAGCTAAAGTAGTGCATGTGTACAAGTCATTCTAGCCTCAAATGCCTTCAATGCTAGCCAACGCAGATACAACTAAGAGAAATGTTCTTGAGTGAGGCACTTTAACTTGTAGGTTCTTCACAATATGCCAATAAGTTTGGTGTTATGCTTGTAAGTGATTTAGTTTCTTATAAAGACATTTGCTTTGCATGCAAATGCACAATAATCCCATATGAAAGTGTGCTAAAAATTGTAAGAAAATCTATTGGTCAAAGGAAAATGATTTCTATATGTTAGTGATAGGAGAGATATCAAAATAAAAAACTCAGGGGCTTCTAACTCAAAATGCATGAGGGAACTATTTATAAGGTATTTGACTAATTGAAATGACTTGTACACAGATATTTCTTTAGCTGATAAGTAAGATTCATTCGTTGATAAGTTGTTCATCATATGCTTATAAGTTTGGTGTTACATTAGCAAGTGGTTCAGTTTCTGATATGGATACTTACTTTACATTTGAATGTACAGTAATCTCATATGAAAGTGTGCTGAAACATTTCGGAATTTTATTATTACTCCTTTGTGTGAAAATCTATTGATCGTAGAAACTCATATTAGAGTACACTCCCTAACGTATTATAGCTTCAAGATATTTGCAAAATTATCAACAAAAGCTAAGAAATACTATCTTGAAGATCAGGATTTTACATCAAAATGGATCGGAAACCTACATAGCACAAAAAAAATTATTTATAAAATGATATTTTGTTTAAAAAAATGCGTCTTTTATTAGCATTCCATGACATCAAGTTCACATCTCATTTTATCAAATTTATCATGCCAAAGAATTCTCTTAACTTGTTATATCACAATTTACACGAGTGTGCTTATGCCTGTAAAAAAGACAATTTTGCTGATAAGTGTGGTACACAAAATGCTGATAACTTTGTGTTACTACTAATAATCTATATATGTAGTAAAATTCACTCCATTTCACATTTAATGCTTACACTACAATTAGTGCATGCTTATCTATATTTTGTAATTAAAAAATATTTTGATTTCCAAGTATTAGGTGATTCTCAAATAATACAATGTATAGTTTAAACACTCTAATTTGTGATACTTTAGTTCTATATGTAAATATTTTTATTTTTAAATTTAAATAGATAAAATTTATATAGTATAATTTTTATTGATATATTAACTCATGATAATATATTTTTTAATCTTAATTTTTAGATTTAATCCACTTAAAATAAAAAAAATTGATATATATATATATATATGTAAAATTAACCACAACTTATATTTAAATTTATTAAAAAACTTTACAACATTATAACACTTTTTTTTTATAGATATGTTATACATATTTTATAAACCTTAAACTTTAAACCCTTTCAATGGTTGTTGTAATGGCAAAAATTATTAGGTACTCAAATAAGGCACACAATAGACACGAGAGTAGAATCAATGCAATAATTAACCCATTGATCATTCGTTTGTTTTGATGCTTAGAATCTAAAGGGCATCTATGCAAACATTAATGACCAATAATGTTTTGAGAACTAAGAAAATTGCTTCATACCCATTTGTCAAGTTTGAGTTCAAGATTATTTTTAAGGGGTTCTCTCTTTTCTCTTCTAAGTTTCTATCTTTTCAATTAAACTAATGTTTACAGGAAGAGGATTGCATCAAAGAACAACAACTTTTTTATTTAGAAGTTTTTTGGCCTTACTTGGATTTACAATTTCTAAAGCTCCATGTTTCACACTCCTTAACTAGCCATTTTCTCAAGATCTTTCTCTTCACAATCTTGGAGATTATGATATGCTATTTCTTTAATTTTGATATTGTTATGGTGTCTCAAAAGAATCTTTTGTTGAATGAAGAAACTCTCTCAAATTGATTTAATAAGGTTGGATGAAATTTATTTTACAAATTTAAAGACTTTGACTTTACTTAATATATAATAGTCACATACTCAATATCATTATTATTATTTTAGATGATCCAAAAGAGAATGTTATGAAGTTAAATTCTATAGTACATAGTGAAAATTACTTCACTAATATTGGAAGGAAATTATTGTTTGAAAAAATATTATTTATCCTATTTCATTTATTGAACTTAAGTCGTATGAAACTCCTAATGTATTATTTTATGCATTGCCTATCAATAAATAAGTGAAACCATCTCATACATGTGTTTAAATCCACTATAAAATTACTAGAAGTCAAATTGTAATTATTGAATACATTACTTCAACATTTTTCGTATTAATTGATCCAAAAATATATTAATTAAATAGAGGAAAAAATTAAGATATATTATTTAGAAAACTTAGTAATGAAAGATAAAAAATTATATTGGTTCTTTTATATAAATAAAATAATGCAAAATTCAAAAAATTAAATTATTTTAACATTTTATCATTTATAATTGATTGTTGAATTGTGTTTCTTATGTAAATAAAATGAATAAAATTTTATATTAAGATACGTTATTTAGTTATAATGATCAAAATTTGAATGTATTGAGATTAAATGACTTATATATGAGTTATGTGTATGTATAATTTTAAGTGGGTTTAGTGAAAATATTAAAAAAAATAATTGTCAAATTATAAAATTGAGTTGAAACTTATTAACCAAAGGTACAAAAAAATTATGTGTGTTTTTTATGGTGATTAATTATATGTATTTAGTTGTGTCACATAAAATTTACAAAACATGATACATTGACTATTTGACTATTGATTATTAAATTACACTTGAGAATGGATAATATTACTATATATTGATGATTAAATGTATCATTTTTGTTTAATTTATATAATTATGCTAGATATACATAATTATGCTAAAAATATTGTCAATAATAAAGTTTTTCATAAACTCCATAAGTGACATTACATAGAATAATTTAAAAGATTCTATTATTATATTATATTTAACTTTTAATTATTATCCCAATTTTATTACAAAAATATTATAATAAAAAATAATTAAAAAAATTATAATTTAACCCGTACAAAAAGCATGGATATTATCTCTAGTTAATATCAGTAGAATTCACATCAGTAGAATAAAGTTGTGATAACGTCAACGGCTTCTTCAGCCCGACTCTACTACTCCATCACAATAACCATATCTTTTAAAGCACTGTCCACCCTATCTCCTGCATTAATGGCTGCCAAAAATAGTGGAATTATTCTCTCATCACTGTGATATCCTTATCTACCAATTGAACAAAGAAAATTAACAAAAATCACAAAACGTGCCCATTAGTTAAAATTTAAGACATTATAAATCTAAACAACAAGGACCTTACACAAGTAATATATATATAAAAAAAAAAAAAAGAACACCAAGAAAGAAAACGAAAGAACAAAAAGTGCACATTAGTTGAAATTTCAAACATGATACAAATCTAAATAATAAGATCTTGTATTGATAACAAACAATGAAGGAGAAAGAATCAAATCTGGAAAAAATAAAGAAAATGCAACAAAAGAGAAAGAAGAAGAAGGAATGAACGGAGATGAGGGAGCAAAGAAAGCACGGTGAATGACCAGGTGAGGCGCGGCAGTAGAGAGACAAGGCGCGGTGGTGGAGGAAGTGGGGCAGTGACAGCAAAGAGAAGGGAGAGAGGGAGACTCGTCGGTGAGAAGGAGAGCAATGGAGAGAGTTTCCTTGGTTTAATGTGAGATGAGAGTGAAGGAGAGAGCTTTGTGTTGCTGGTTTCCTTGTTTGCGAACTGAGAGTAAGTGATGGAGGGAGTGAGATTTTTCAATTAAAGGGGGTTTAGTGTGAGCTTAGCTTTTTTCATCCCATGGTACTCCAAACGTAGGCTTCCTTTTGATTTTTGTCCTTTTGTGCCAACTATACATATGGTGTAATAATGTTGTGCAACATTGTTGTATCCCTATCATTTCTCTTCAGATTAGCAATGTACACGGTAGTATAAAGGCATCATTTCAATTTATGATGGGCATGTCTGAGTTTCATTTACAATAATTTTATTTGAATTTCACAAAGTGTAAGACGCCCAACACCCAGACAAAAAAACACTAGGACCCATAATTTTATTTTGGAAAAGTAAATTATCCTACTCTTGAGATTTGTGAAAATATAACTCACACCCTCTATTTGTCCACGTGACACTCAGATTTGTTTGTCAAATTTTAAGTATTTATATCACAGTTCACTCATCATTCATAAAACACTGTTAATAAACTTAAGAATGATTTTTGTGATATTAATGTTATTAATTAATAAAATTATAAAAAATACATGTACCCTCTGTTAAGTTTAAGGATATTTTTATAATTTTATTAATTAAAACAGTTAATATCATAAAAATGTCATTTTATTTAAGTTTATTATTAGTGTTATGTGAATAAAAAGTGAAATTATAATATAAATGCTTAAAATTTGACAAGTAAAGGGGTGTAAGTGTCACGTGACAAATAGAGTTCTAGTTGTATTTCCACAAACCCAAGAGACTGAGTGTAATTATCCTTTGGAAAATGATTTTCGTACACACTCCTCATGACGCATATGCGACGCAAGGATTAAAAGAAGGAACCTAAAAATGATTGTATGCGGATACATGTACTATCCTTATCCTTGTGTATGTGTGTGTGCGTCCCCTTATGCGTTCAACTTGTGCGTTCAAATATCATGACCCTTTTATTTTTCCTCGCTTTCTCTCCAACTCCTGTCTTTTCTCCCTTACGTGTCTAGGTGTCTCAAAACCTATCAAACACGAGGCACGACACGATACAAATATGAGTAATATATCAAAAAAATTTATAAGGCCAGCATGGTATATATATATAAAACTAAAATTTTAAAGAAAATAATATATTATTTAAAATATCATTTATATGAACTTCACTTATGGTTTATTTTTTAAAAAATTCTAAAAGTTATATTTATTTCTCTTTTATAACATTATTTATATTATTTTTTTTTATGTTATAGTAAGAAAAAGTAAACTTTAAATCAAATATATAGAAACATATGTCATTAATATATGATATAAGATTCAATATGGACACGTGTTTAATACATAAATACGGTACCCAAACAATCTATCCTGTTTCATAGCTCAAAACAAGGGTCGTGTTAACATGGTTCAACTTCTCTTTTAAACCATGTGATGGTCCACTCAAAATTACTATAAAATGACAAAATTAACCGCTATTTTAATTTTCCATTTCAACCACCCTTCTTCCCACCCCTGCTGGAGGCCCTCCTCTTTCTTTCTCTCTCTCAAGCCTCAATATGTGAAGCGCTATTCCTTTGATTGTCTCAATTATTGAATCTAACTCATATCCATTTTGCCATAATTCAACCTACTGCCACCCTTAATCCATAAAACATGAGTGGGTGTTATTGTCTAAGTGTACCCACCTAAAGTGGAGCTAGTATGAGGAACGGAAGCATCATCGTCTCCTCTGTCCCTTTGCCTCTTGATTCAAAGTGGAGCTAATATGAGCAACAGGACACCACTAGAAAGCCCAGCAATATGCATTTTTTTTTCTTTTAAAAAATACCACACCTTTCTACTATATTGATTCAACGATATGTACCAGGAAAATATTAAAGATGCAAACTGAAAGTATTGATTCAAAGATGCAAACTGAAAGTACCGGTATGACACTAGTGATATGCTCCCTCTGGCTGTTTGGCCTTTTGAAACTCTTGAAGGTTGGGAGAGGATAAAGGGAAACACATTTTCTAGGAAGCAGCTGCTTTTTTTTTTTTAATCCCCAAACAGCCAGAGAGGATCAAAGAAAACATGAAACCAAAAAAAATGACGAAGCAAAGACACCACAGCCACAATAGCTCCTCCATTTTCCTCATCTTGTGACCTAGTCCGCCTTCCACCCCTGTGACCTGAAGCCTCAACCGTGGGTGGTGGTGAAATGGGTGGCAACAATATGGTGGAGGAAGAAGGCGGTGGTGGTAGGAGGTTGAAAGGGAAAGGAAATAGAGATGGGTAGATTGGTATTTTAACAATTTTTATTATTAAATTTATAAATTATTATTTTATTTTATAATTTTATATAATAATTAAAACTTTAAATCTGGATCGTTCAATTGAATTTAACAATAAAAAATAATGAATCACGTCATGATCTCGAACATATGTTGGACCACCTCAAATCACTCTCAAAACAAATGAGATTCAAAACATATTTCTCTTTTGTTTGCGGCTTATCTTTATGGGTTCATTTTAAGATGATTCAACGTATATTTTGGACCATTCATGGTACGGCCTTTTCCATCGTGGGATCTTGTCATGTGACAATCCTGTGGTGCATAACCTTTGGTTAAGTTTTAAAATTTAACGCCCGCTCAACAATCCATCTTTTAGTAAGATGCCTCAACTTCGAAGAAGATTAGTCTTTACCCCTCATAGTCTTTTCTATCCCATTTGGTAATCACCACTCCCTGAATAGGCAACTCGTTCGATTTTGATGAGACAAAGGCAACAAGGAAAGGAGTTTGGTTGTCAAAGTATGAGGGCCATTGATGTTGACACACCTTACAAACAATCGACATGTCAAAGTTAGTTGACATTGATAAGTATGATTCTCAAGAAACATCGATGTTGACAAAATGACAAATTTGATAATCGACATGTCGAAGTGGATGTTTGTCATTTAGGATGAAGCTGAATATCCAAACATGCAAGCCAATAATGATAAAGTTGAGACTGATGTTTGACAAGTCGAAGTGGGAGTTCATCGGTCAAAGTTAGAGTTCAACATGTCGAGATCAGAGTTTGTCATTTAGGACCTAGAAAATTTTGAAGATCTTAAGAAGATCATCACAGTGATCAGGAGAGACGGGATGTTGGTCGCGTGACGGTTAATACAGTTTCAGCGGTCCTCAGAAGCCTTATGAAGAAATGACGAAGTGGTAACTGCTAATGAGAGGCGTGTGACAAACAAAGAACCTGTCAAATACACGTGGACAACATCCAAGGGCACCTAGAGACAAGTGTCAAGATCTTAGAGTCCTAGGTTGTTTATAAATATTGGTTCTCTACAATTGCAAAGAGTTGAAATTTTTACTCACACACCCATCTAAGGCCCTAGATAATTAAATAGAGTCTAGTTCATTGAGTATTGTTCTTAACCCATTTTCTTTACTTTCTTAGGATTAACTCTTCAATTTCTCCTTTAATTTCTTTACAATTTCTGTACTCATTTACATTTGTCAATCAATTTACCTTTTGCAAATTCTTTTTCTTTAATCTGCCAAACATAACATTCACGCAATCAGAACACAAATCACACTTCACATTGCACTCCATTCCATCTTCTTTCCATTAAAAACAGTTGACACTGATTTCTTTCCTGAAGAACCCAAGAGGAGTAGTTTTTCACTCATTGAATCGAGATCTTGAAAAGCAAAGGCTGTCATCCAAACTCTTGGAGTTTGTCGATAAATGTCCTTTTAGAGCAATTTGACCTCCTGCACAAGAAAATTGTCAATTATTTGTTGTTAACATATAAGTGTCAAATTCCACTATAAACAAATTAGCACACCTAGTGGAACCACTGGTTGAAAGAAATAAAAACGTGTCAAATTAAGAAAAGACAAAGTGTATGCGCTTGCGTAGTGGCACCATTGTGTCAAACATGTCAAGAATATCATTTTTCAGAGGATGGATGAAATGAGGAGAAAATCCCCTCATACTTTGAGAGTCTGGCTCCAGTTAGTCAAACAAACGAAAGTATGCCATAAACAAATGTGAGCCCTTCTGTCACGACGATGTGGCCTCCATATGGTCTTCCTCAGGATATGTAACCCAGCATACATACCCCACACTACCAAACATGGGAAATCCGCCAAACTTGGGGAATATGTCAAATGTTGGTAATAGTGGTGTGTGTGTTTAACAATGTTTACTCACATAATCCTCTATTTTAGAGTCGAAGTATGCCTTTTGTGTTAAACGTGCCTCAATTTGGCACACATTTGCCACAGTTGGTTTGTCACCCTCAATTGGTAGGCCCTTCTGTAATTGGAGTAGGAAATTTGTCATCGACAAACCCAACCACTACCACATGATAACCAAACATAGGACCAATTCTCCCTAACATGCGTAGAACGGGTGTGATGGGAACTCTTACACATACGTTGACTCAATGGCTGTATTTTGACAACAAATTGATAAAAGTCATCACAACCTCATCAATATGTTGACACAACAAATGGTGACAATCTTGAAGCCTTTGATCGAAACAAACAATACAAGATTTGAGCCACTTGCTCAACAATTATGGTGAGTGGCTCAAGAAATTACTTTGGATGACAATCCAAATAACCCCTATGACGAAATCAATGATCCACCTCTACATGAAAATGACAATGCACCCAACTGTCAATCTTGTTTGTCAATGGCAAGACGCTAATAATGAAATTCAAAAGGTTCAACAACAAAATGTGTTTAAGCAAAATCAAAACATTAAGCGTGCAGTCAAAATGGTCTTAAGATTGGGTTCAACATTAGCTTTGCCAACCAACCCTTTTTGTGTTTGCATTCCCAAACTATATTCAACATGCTGAAGTGCTTGGGGTTGGAAAATCCCCAAATCTTTGATAAATTCTCTGGTGAGAATGGGAATCGGCCAAGCACATTACTGATACACAATCGAGATAGGGAAATGACATAAAATGAGCATTTAAAAATGCGTTTTCCATCTTCCCTTACAAAAAATGCTTTCACTTGGTTTCCAAATATGATACCCAATTCCATTTTAAGCATGGCCTCAATTAGAAAATAGTTTTCGTAATTAGTTTTTGAGGCGAAACCAAGGTTAGCCTGACTGATTTGTTCATTGTTCGACGTTTCCTAGGAGAAATTATCGATGACTCTTTAGCTAGCTTCAGGAATGCGGAGTCGCTTTACTCACGTGCAGAATTGAAGTTGTCAAAATGGCTATTAATGGTTTAGACTATGACATAAGAAATTTTTTTGTAATTTGCAGTTCATAGATCTTGGCCAATTGGAGAGAGTGCGTCAAATAGAGCAATTAAAGAAAGAGAAGGAAAGAATAAAGAAAACACTTCCTCATGAAAAAGTTGCTTATGTCAAAGTCGACTAGTCAGATGACGAAGTCGATGGTAGTAGTGATGAAGTTAATGTAGTCGAATTGAAACCAGGACTAACATATGTTTGTCAATCCTTAAGGCCAGCAAGAAATAAAGAAAAAATGCCAATGTCAAAAGTTTATTCTTTTGATATTACTAAGGCGAGCAGATATTTTACGTACTTTTAAAAGATAAACAAATTATTCTCCAGAGGGAAGAAAATTCCTTCAATTTCAAAGATGAAAGGATGGAAGTTTTGTAAATTTCATCAATAAACTGGACATGCTACTGCAGTTGTGTTCATTTTAAGACCTAATTCAGAAGGCAATCGAAAGGCAGTTGACATTTGAAGGAAAGGAAAACCCCATGAAAGTGGACATTGATCCCTTCCAAGTCAATTCAAGTTCTGAATCAACCTTCATGGTGGATTGGGGATGTCTGATCTGATGCTGAGAAGAAGGTTTGATGTGACTTTGCTCAACTTATTTGAGGCTCGACAGATAATTTACCCAAAAGCATGGAGATACCTGACTTTTTTATCAAACAAAAAGACAATGGTCGAAATGTCTCTTTATGTCCAATGTGTAGTGCTGTGTTTGATCAACGCAGGTGTGACATATGAAACACAAAGAATTGAAAAGTTGATTAACGAGAAGAAAGAAAACTTAGAATTCAAAAAGAAAGTAAGGGCAAGTCAAAAATTGATTTTGGTCCATTTGATCCTAAGTTTCTCAAGCTTGGAATAGGACAAGTCAATCAAAAAACAAAGATTTTGTCATGGTGAATGGCAAACCCAACAACATGTTTAGCCAAATTCGGTTCCTCTAGCAGAGTTGCTCAAAATCAGTGGGTTGCTCAAAATCAATAGGTTAAGAACATCCACCATGGCGATGAAGCATCATCGTCTAGAAGAAAAGAAGGCCAAAGATAAGGCAAAGTCAATGACGACAAGCAAACCCAAATCCTTATGTTTAGAAGAGGATTGATAGAAAGAAGGGTGAAAATCGAATCAATCCCCAATCAATCAGGCCAAAATCTCCTATTCGGAAAAGCTTCGGTCCTTTAAAGATATTGTGCAAATTGAATAGTTTAATTTGCCAAAACCTTAAACTCAAGTGTCGAAGGTTACAGTAATAAGCATTTGGTGCCACCGCGCTGACGCACACTCAAAACTGGTTAGAATGATGGAGTGGTGCCAAAATACCATCCATTGACTAAGGATGACCTACTGACAAACAACTTTGAAACGGGCGTTGATGATGATCTCCATACCATTTTCAACACAAATTTGGTTGAAGTATCTCTCTTTGCCTCCAGAGATGCCTGAAGGTTCATATGTTAAATGGAAGATGATTTTGAAGATGTTATTATGGGCAACGAATGTGTCTTTGTTTGCGAAGATTTAGTGGTGGAACCTTTGAAAAACCCGATGAAGTGATAAAGGCACATTTGCGACTATTGCACATCAAGGCAACAATCGAAGGCAAGTTGGTCGTAAGGTGCTGATTGATGAGGGAGCAACCATTAGTATAATGCTAGAAGCATGCTGACAAAGTTTGGCAAAAATGTTAAAGACTTGGTAAAAGCTAATGTTGCAATTGACTACAATGGCAAATCTTCTCCTGCCAAAGGAATGGTGGTTCAAAGTCTCAAAGTAGGGTGTGGTCAAAGACTATGTTTGTTAGGGTTCCATCAAAAGCAAGCTACAATGTCTACTAGACGTGGTTGGATCCATGGTGGGAGTAGTGCCAAAGACTTTACATGAAAAACTCATTCTCTAGAATGAAGAGGGAAGCATTGAAGAAGTCTAGCAGATGATAGCTTCTTACGTCGAACAATTCCATGTTGATTTTAAGATTGACAATAAAAAGATCAAGCCCTTGGAAGTCAAAGCGACTTGACCTAGAAAAGATTGACAAATATGTCATTGGTCGCGAAGGCTTGAAGCTAATGCCCAGGGTCGTGGTCGAAACGGTCCAGATTCATATGAAGTTATGGATTTGTCTAGCCAAATGGCTCAATTGTCGACCTACATGGTCGAACAATTTACATACACTACTAATGGTGCATTATTACATTGTACTTATGATTCTATAACGTTTAGGATTTGAGAACACTTCTACTTTGTCTGAACAATCTTAGGCAAAAATAAAAGCTGTGAAGTGTAGGATTTTCTGAAGAAATCAATTTAGGCGATGCTAGTAAGACAATACCAACCTATATTAGCCAGCTATTGCCAAAAGATTTCAAAGAGGAGTTGGTCAAGCTACTCAAAGAGTACAACGATTGTTTTGCATAGGAGTATGACGAAATGTTATGACTTAATCATCAACTCGTAGACATAGATTGCCATTAGAGCCTAGTATTCAACTTGTCAAGCAAGCACCTCAACAATTTGCTCCAGAAGTGATAGTCAAGATCAAGAAACAAATTGAAAGGCTGCTTAAGGCAAAGTTTATTGGAATAGTAGGAAACTTTTTAGGTGTTCTAGTCAGGAAATAAGGAATTGCCATCGACCAAAATAAGGCAAAGACAATTATGGAAGCGTCGCCCCAAGGAACAGAAATAGTAGCAATCTTTTTGGGGAAAGTGAATTTCATTCGACGTTTCATTGCTAGTTTTTCTGGCAAAACAAAGATATTTGTACCATTGGTCAAGCTCAAAAAGAAGAAGACTTTGTCTAGACAAGTGAACATTAAAAGGCATTCGATACAATCAAGCAATGTTTGACAAAAAAACTCCGTGATGACATCGCCTAAGCTTAGCAAACCTGTCAAACTCTATATTGTTGCTCTGAGGCGACCATTGGAAGTGTGTTGGCACAAAAAGTTGACAGTGGGCAAAGAACAACATCAATTAATGGCAAATATCTAAAGGCATACAAGCCAACAATGCATCAAGTTAAGATAGATAAATGACGATGTGCATAGAAATATGCATAGAGATGCATAAGTTAAGGGATGAAATATCTCTAAACAAACAATTTAAAATTCAAGTTACAACTCTTTAATTTCTCATCGCAGAAGTCTCTTGAAATGAAAGTTGAGGGGCATTATGTTGGCACCAATTTTACCTCCTCAAAAGTCAAATGTCGTTCAATTTTAATAGATAAAGGCAATAAGGAAAGGAGTTTGGTTGTCAAAGCATGAGGGTCCTTGATGATAACAAATTACGACAAATAGTCGACATGTCGAAGTTAGTTGATACTAATGAAGTATGAATTTCAAAAAACATCGATGTTGATGAAATGACAAATTTGATAATCGACATGTCAAAGTGGATGTTTGTCATTCATGATGAAGCTGAATATCCAAACATGCAAGCCAATAATGATAAATTTGAGATTGATGTTCGACAAGTTGAACTTGGAAATCGTCAGTCAAAGTTGGAGTTCGACATGTCAAGGTCAAGAGTTCGTCATTTGGGACTTAAAAAATTTTGAAGATCTTAAGAAGATCGTCAGGTGATAACGAGGCAGATGGTCGCGCGATGGATGGCAAGATTTCAGCATTTCCTCAGAAGCCTTATAAAGAAATGACGAAGTGGTCCTCAATGAGAGGCGTGTGACAAACAAAGAAACTGTTAAATACACGTGGACAACATCCAAGGGCACCCAGAGACAAGTGTCAAGATCTTATAGTCCTAAGTTGTCTATAAATACGGTTTTATCCGGTTGCAAAGCTGGAATTTTTACTCTCACACTTACTTTAAACGTCCCAATGACTAAAGAGAGTCTAGAGGTCACTAGTATTATTCTTAATCCATTTTCTTTGCTTTCTTAGGATTAGTCTTCAATTTCTTTCTTTAATTTCTTTACAATCTCTCTCATTTACATTGGTCAATCAATTTACCTTTTGCAAATTCTTTTTCTTTAATATGTCAAACATAACATTCACATAGTCACAACACAAATCACACTTCATATTGCACTCCATTCTATCCTCATTCCATTAAAAACGGTTGACACTGATTTCTTTGTAAAGAACCCAAAATGAGTAGTTTTTTGTTCCAGGAATCGAGATCTGAAAAGCAAAGCTGTCATCCAAACTCCTAGAGTTTGTCGATAACGTCTAATTAAGAGCAATTTAACCTCCTGCTTAAGGAAATTGTCAATTATTTGTTGTTGACATATAAGTGTCAAATTCCATTATAAACAGATTGCAATAATTAAATGGAACATTAATTTCATAGTTAGTTTTTTGAATGAGTATTGTCTAAAATATCTGTCTTAAAAAAGATAATTCAAAACAAGATCGATTTGATCTCATTCTCCAATATTTTGTACATTTTTCTGGCCACTTCCATTTACAAATGATGTCCACAACCTTTTGAAGTTTGTAAATCCTTCTGGGAAGTTGGGAAAATGAAGAATGTAATTGAGTTGAAGGCCGATGGCTCCGGCACCTTTTTTCAATTGGATTTTAATAATAGAATTGAGGGTAAAATGAGCAGCATGGAAAGATAGGAGAAGAGATACTAACATGATGATTGTGTCGGTTTTTA
This sequence comes from Dalbergia oliveri, assembly GCA_030441495.1. Lineage (NCBI taxonomy): Eukaryota > Viridiplantae > Streptophyta > Magnoliopsida > Fabales > Fabaceae > Dalbergia > Dalbergia oliveri. The sequence goes on along the minus strand of JAMLFY010000005.1, from coordinate 19,207,102 downwards.
AATCAACATATTGGCTTGTTTTTTTAATGTAAGTGCTTCAGTGACTTTGCTGTTTTCTTGACATAAATTCATCTGCCAGTTTGATATGCTCGCTTTCGATGTTTATTGTTCTGTTTCTATGTTAAAGTCGTTGTTATCTTCAAATATCACAGGGTGCAGCTTTCGAGGGTGAAAGAGTATTCTTGGCTGCAATTGACAAGTTTGATGCTATGTTATTGAAAGGTAATGTTTATGAACCAGATGGTAATACATCTGTTTTCCTGAATTTGTCACTTTATATTTGCTGAAAAATTCTCTTTAAATTGTTAATTACATGACCTATGGACTGTTTGAATTTTAGGTCATCAAACACTTCCCCCACATGATAACCGTAAAGTTACCTTTATAAGACACGGAATTCAGGTCTTCAAAATAATACATGCATCATAGCCCGAGACACACTTGACACTAACTTCATATGAGTTTCACTTCAGCCATGCCTGATTGTCTCATGCTCTTGTTGGTCTTGGAGAGTTTTGCTTAGGAAAAAAAATTCATTTTAAGCCCCCACTTACTAGCCTTAGTGGTTGTTGTAGATGTCGAATTGTTCTTAACTCCTTTCTTTTTATTTACCATATTACCTTTTAATGATGATAGCGTTTACAAAGCCCTAATGTCTGACTTGGATTTCAACATGTTGAAATGCAGCTTTGTTCAGATAGGGTGTGGGTGTGGCGTTGCACCACGCTTAAGGTCAGGTAGCAAGCAGTAAAGAGAAGGTGAAGTTGTTGCAGACTTGCAGCAAGCTAAAAGGCCATATGGAGATGCCCTTCATATGGACTCCAATAACATGCAAGTGAAAGACGCCTTATCCTCCTGTCCCTATCAGCTCAATTATCGCCAATTTTAGTCAATTCATGGAAACAGTTACCAAAAAGAATCAGTTTGCTTTCCATCCCAGTATTGTCTTCTTTCTATTGAGACTATGACAACGAAGTGTGAGAAATTTGTAACCTGAAACGAAGAATGTCCTAGCTTTTTTTGGTTTGTGTTCCCATCACGGATCTCGAATTTTCGATAATGTTTATTTGGGGTCCTTGCAAATTGATATATCAGTTATCAAAGATTGCAATGTTGCATCGGTGATGACTGCAAGTACAAATTATTAGTATCTTTCATTTAGCGTCCTTTAAAACTGAATATAGAAATGAGATTCATGGATCTAAACTTGATGCTTGAAAAAAAAAAAAAGAGAGTAATAAGAATATGTCCTCTATCCTTGATGAAAAGTGTTATTCCTTATTTAGTGTGTTTCTTTTATTTATCAACATTTTAAAATAATTAGATTTAAACTTATAAATTCATACAAATTACTTAAATAAATATAAATCTTAATTAATAAAACTCTATAAATTTAGTGTACTGTTCGCAAGACTTGAATTCAATTGTCATCACTAGTCATTCTTTTGTCTTAGAACAAACATGTATCCACTCTTTGAAAGAAAATATATTACATAAAAAATAATTATAAAAAATTATACATCGGATGAGATTGCTTTGGAAAATGAAGAGATTTTTACGGCTAAAAATGTATAAAGAAATCTTACATCAAATCTTCGTTTGGCACCGTTTGATTTTATCCAATGATTAAATTTAAATTAATGATTGAAGCACAAGTTCTACCCGTCAGTGTTAAAGGAATAATAGCAATGTGTGTATAGCTCCTGCATAGACCAAACAATAACATTCTGAATTTCAGTAGGGCTCAGCGGATGATCATTGACAATGGTCTCCTTTCCAATGTAGTGAGAACAAATATGGAAGACTACATGATTCGAAAAAAGTGGATTTAAAGGACAAATTAAGTGTTTAATATTTAAAATATTCAGAGAATGTAAGATAATATAGCTTAAATGAAAAATTTTACAGCAAAATTTACATTGACAAATAAAAAAAATATTTTAAAGTAAAAATAAACTACATCTTCAAATTTTGCTTACATTGACAAATTTAAATTCTAAAATTGTCACACAAATAAAATTTACTCATCCATTGCTTCTAATCTAAACTACCACTCCTGATTAAATTTAGGTGATCAAAAGTTAATATAAGAAAGGGGCCATTCTTTTTGGATGAATTATCAACTATTGTCAAAGTTATTGCTAATAATACCAAAAAAATAAATAAAAAGGCACCATTTATTCTATGAAGAATCAACCCTTGTCAATTCCTGGCTGAATAGCTCTCACATAAGCAATGGATTTGGTTGAGTTTGGATTCCAACATAATTAAAGGGCCTTGTCCCTTTTTTCTGCATATACTGCGCTTAGTAAATATTAGAAGAAAAAAAAGAAAGATGGACTTCACAAAACCCAATTTTTCCCAAAAAAGAAAAGGGAGGAGAGGAGGGGGAAGCCATGAATATGCCACAATAGGGGGGTATGCAAACTTGCATCATTATGAAGTTACAAAGTTACAAAGATGCATCCCAGCTTATCTTCACTCTTACTTTTTGCTTGTAGTTTTCTAATTATCTACATATCTTTCTTCAAAACGAGTACAAATCACTAATGAAACTATTCCATTGTACAAGGATTTACTATAACTTATGAGCAAAAGAATGAAACTTCGTTTATATAAGCATGTGAAAAGCATGTTTTTGGAGGCAGGAGATGTATCTATACGGTAAAAATATAAAAAAACTCTCGGCTACTTGATGTAACACCCATTCAATCATCTTGGCGGGGTTCAAGATGATTCTTTTTGTTTAGCTGATTTTAGCTGGAAAAAAGAATTAGAGTGTAATCCCTCGTAAAAAATAAATCAATATCCATAACATGAACTCGCACTTAACCATCACACTAAGGTATGGGTATGTTTGTTAAGGAGGTAAAGCTAAGGTGTATTATTTTATGGACGAGTTTATATGTAAAATTATACTTAGAATTTATTCATGAAATTTTTTATCTTATTTTTATCTTCATTCCAAGCAACCCGAGCTATAGACTGTAGACTCTTAAAATTAAATAGCATTTGAAATTCCCATGACTTTGACAATATTGAGATATGTTGGAAAATCACATATAAGAGTGTAATGGTGAAGTGGGTAAATCTCGCATTTGATAAACCAGAGGAACAAGTTTTGTATTTTGCTTGGATAGTTCAAAGATCCAAAAGATAGCTCCTAAATCTTACCTTCGGTCCATCCAAGCTTTGTATATGTTACACTTCTTCCTCTTAAATCTGTTGCGAATAAATTCTCAATCTATGCAAGTCAAATAAATAAACAAAGACAAAATGAGCACAAGAAATTGACACAATTTAGTTTTAACTATCTACATTCATCACTCCAAAAACAAATTCACTAATTTTGGCTAAAATACAATCACCAATATGACAAACTCTCTCAAATCTAAAACCCTTATACACCCAAACTCACAAAACAATATTTCTCAAACAAACAAAATACTCACCTTACTCATTAAAAAAAAATACCAATGGTTAAGTCATCAGTAATTTTACCTTAATCTGTAATTAGTTATAGCATATTTCTATTGCTAACTCTGTTGCTAATATTTGTTTATAATTTTTTTGGTCAAAAGTTCCATCCTTATTTCTGTAGCAAAAATACGTTGGTAATATTTTCATCAATTTTTCACGTGATTTTGTCTGTGATTTCCATTGGTAGTGTGCATGGGCCATGCTATTACGAGTGATGTTTGATTTCTTCCATCCATGCCTAGCCCGATATTTCGAGCCGAATTAGGATCGAGTTTGGATTGGGCCCTAGATAGGACCAATTGTTACTAGGCATCATTTTTTCATATCTTCCCGAATTAATAAAAGCAATAGGAAGTTACACTAATTAACCTTTCCTATCAAATATTTCAATAATTTAAGTGACAAAAAAAATGATATAAGACATATACATAGTTATTCATGACAAAAATTATGATATTTTGATACTATTTAACATATTAACTGAATAAAATGCTTTTTTTATCACTTAAAGATAAAATTTATAATTATAACTTATGATAAAAAGGGATAGTTTAGTCACTACAAAAAAGTGTCATTTAGCCACGCTCAAAAAATTACAATTAACCACGTTTTTCGAGTGTGGCTAAATGAAGTTCCAATGCTTACAGATGGCGTGGCAGTTACATGCGCGGGGAAATGCATGAATTAGCTATGTTTCCATTGTCCATTTAACCACATTTTAAAAATGTGGCTAAAGTCACTCTTTTTTTACAAAAAATAAAAATAAAATAAAATAGCTCCTGGGCATAAAAACTAAACCAAACCCAGTTTAGAGCAAATTCAACCAACCCTAAACCAGCTAACTCAATTTCCCTTGAAGTTTTCCTCTTATTGCCTCAGTTATGCCTTTGATAGTATTGGGAGTAGTCCTGCAGCAGCCACCGAAAAGAAAGGCCCCTGCATCACGCCACTTACCTATATAGGATACAAAATCATCCTCCGCTGCCCCGCTTGATTTCTGCAACATGAATTTCACTTCGTTATTTTGATTCACAACAACTCTTTCTACTGACCTTTTAACATCATCCTTGAAATTGTCAATGGTTCTTTTGAGGATACAAAGATGAATTCATACATGTCTGAATTGTCCAAGACTCCCAAGTAAATAACATTGTGCATGACAAAAAAAGCACTACAAGGTGGAAAGTATTGTATTTGGCCCATCCACATTATATTCTTGCCTTTAGGAGCTTACAATGTCAATTGTAAGATTCAATGTGGGAACAAAAAAATTATGGTTAAGATAGATTTAAATTGTTGAGAAATTATCACTTGTTAAAATCACAATTATGTTGAAGTTGGCTGGACGTCATAGACGAGATGGAGGCATATAAAAAGAGAAAAGCAGGAACTCACCACCCATTGGTTTGTCTCAGCAATGTAAGTCTCTCCACTGTTAGGATATACAAGTATTGGTTTGCTTGTCCCCTGCTATTCAAAAGTTTACAGAACGAGTCGAGATATAGATCGTAACATTTAATAATTCACAAACTTCTTATAATGAATACAATGCAATAAAATCTGCAGTATAGTAGGCAATATATGAACCTTGGAAGTTGCAATTGTAATTGTGTCATGTCTTCCCTCTAACTTCTAAACAACACTGTGATCTATCTAAACAGATGAATCAACAAAAGGAAAATCAAACCTGAAATTGGTTCTGAATGAGATAAGCTCCAACCCTCTTAGCTAACCACAAGATTGCCCTGTTCATTCCTAGCATACACTTTTCATGCCAAATGCTGTTGCTTAGTCAAGAATTAATAATCATTTAAAAACATATCATTAAAAAACATAGTAACTGCTGGTATTATGGAAGTCTAACACACAACTGTAATTTCAAAGGTTCTCAATTTTCAAGCTAGCCTTCAATCAATACCCATTTAAAAAATACTAATCTCTATTACTGATTCTATATATGTATGGATGAAAATATAATGCTTACACAATTGTTGGCTACATCTTAGTAATGCTAACCATTCAAGAGTTTAAACCCCCCCCCCCTTTTTTGCATTAAAAGAAATTGAGTTGAAGCAGATTGTGGTAACTAGCATTTCTCTAATTTTAGCCAAGAACCCATGTAAAGCATTTTACGTTTGTTCCCTTTAGATTAGTGCAAGTAAATTTTGCTAATATCTTAGTTGCTAGCTAGAAATCAAACCTGTTTTATATTGTCATATCCTGAGAAAGGGTCTGTGAAATCAACTACAACTCTTGTTGCCTTGTACTGCAAATTGCCATTCAAATCATCATTCAAAACACAAAAGATTAGATCTTGCTATGTAATATTTACACATGACTTGTTCACATGACAAAATCACCAAATGATTGAGAAAAGAAACAAAAATACCTACCCCTGAATTCGAAAGATTATCAAGGGCTTGGAGTTTGAGTTCAATTCTGGTATTTTCCTCTTGACCCTGCATTTCATTCTAATAAGGTCCAGCTCCTACACAACAAAGCATATATTATAAATAGAATGTATATTCTTAATTATTGACTGACTCTATGCCAGACCTCTTTGCTACTCTTATATAATATCAATATCCTACCACAATTTTGATCCTAACCTTTTGATTCTACACAAACAATGATGCAATTTTAGGATCCTAGATAATGAATAATATAAAACCCATCAACCTAAATGCTACATCAGTACAAATTTACTATACACCTTAATATGCTTAGAGGCCATTCCAGGACATGGATACCTATCACTCATTTTGTTCCGATCCATAATGTAATTTTGCTATCTTGTTGAGTTATGCTTGGTTATCCATGAAATGGCCTTATTTGAGGCAAAACCTTTCCTTGTCATGTATGAAAAGTATTGTTTAATTTCCTGGGACTTGAAAGACCAGTTCGTGGACCTTTCATTGACGGGGCCACCTTTGAAGTTTATATTCTTTATATTTTTTATTAAGTCCAACTAAGATGGATATACTGCAGTTTGATCTTTAAAATCATAATTTCCTATATGATAGCTAATTATAGATGTGTTGGATTCAGTGTCAAAGTCCTATATTTGAATTCATATGATGTGTTGAATTCCCAAATTTGAACCCTATATGATATCAGTGTTAAAGTCCCCAAGCAAATTTAAAGCCCAAATCTGAAAATCTAAATACACCACTCCAACACATGCTTCGTTGAAGATCATTCTCATAATCTAACAATATTTGCTATAACTATAACACTAGGATGCACAAGTTCACACAAAAAGATAGTCCAAATCTTATCGCAAGGGTAAAATTGAAAACACGTTCAACAAGCAATTGAAGCAAACGACTAAAACAAAAACATGAACATTCTTGGTATATGAATCTCTGAGGCAATAGTACAACCGACAAATAATGATGTGAACAACGCGGACAGAGGCTGAGCTCACCCATATCGCAGAGGCAAGGGCAATAGTAAGCTCTGTTGGAGCATGTCTTTTGGCTCCGTCAGAGAAAACAGCGACAAGAGAAAGAGAGAGGAGTTGGCGACGGAGCTTAAGCTTTAATGGAGGAAACAAAAGAGTAATAATCCCCAATACAAACCCTAAATCACATTGAGAGGTGGCGATTCATAGAAAAATCACAAATAGTGGTTAAATCGCTCATTGATTGATTGCAAATCAAGAATTTAACGAACAATAGAATAAAATTTGAGAGCAGATCAACAATCCAAAGTTCAAACATTAAGACCAATGAAATTCAAGTGCTAGATCAGCCAATAGAAAAAGGATAGAAACTTACAAGAGTGCGATCTAAAGTGCCAGAGAACGGCGGTGGCGGAGGTGGTGCGGTGGCGGAGACGACGACGACGACGACGGAAGGCCAACGACGCGCGATGGAAGATGCAGAGAGCGAGAGAGCATGAGAGAGAGCATTCGCTATGTTTGTTGCAAATATATTCAAACATATGAGTGAGCGTGTATTTGTTAAATCAAATGGTGAAATATACTCGCATGAGAGCATGACCCGTCTCGCGCGGTGGAAGATGCCGAGTTTGCTGTGTCATTTAGCCACGCTTGCGCCATCGTTGTTACAAAAGCATGTCTTTTTGCACTGTTTTCAGTAGTGAGTTAATACATATTAATAATTTTTAGTCAATAATAATCATATATATATATATATATATATATATATACATGCTATCTTTTTAATCACTTAAATTAATAAATTAATATTTATATGGGAGGTTAGTGTAATTTTATAGAGCAGACAAATATCAAATATAATTACATTAAATCTCAAAGAAGATGGGTTTATATTACTCCAAAAACAATTGTCCAATATAGGGGATGAATAACAATATCAATATCGTCATACTATGCTCCTAACAAAATTAATGTTTCAATCACTTCTGCCCGGGAAATTTATTTTATAGCTATGAGTAATATTTGATTAAAAGAACGCATTTTCATCCACAAACATTGACAATTCAAGGAAACTAACCTAATTGACACAGAAATATTTTTTAACAAACTCCATATGGGGTGCTTGAATGCATAAGCAACTTTTATATCTTTCGGCTTTGAAAAATTCTTAGGTGAGTATAAGTCTAATAACTCATTTTCACACACACTTACAATAAAGTTGGTCAGACAAATAAAAAGTGAGTTTATTTTAAATAAAATTAGTGGAACCCACATTTATTTTGTGTATAAAGATGATGTGTTAAACTTGTATTCATACAAAGTTATATTATTTCTTTGAAAAAAATTAAACTGGAAAGCACAATTCTTTTTTTAAATATTTTCGGCTAAGAAAATGTTATTGAAACAAACACTAAGCTACATCGGTTGAGTTTTCCTATCAACCGGCTTAAATTCATTATGCAAGACACCTCCAATTCAAATAGCACTGCATTTAAATAAAAATGTTGTTTCAACACCTAGAAATTGAAGATTTATTGAGATATCAACTTTCACCATTAGGTGTGATAGGTTAATAGAAGAAGTGAGGGCAGAGATCATATTTAATGGTGATAAATGGTGTCTCAAGAACACATATATTTTAGATGTTAGAAATAATATTTTATTCAAATAAATAATAGAGATATTCAACACTTCCTTAAAACAAAGTACTTATCACACAATAGAATACACACATACATGATTGCAGAACAAAGGGGAATCAGCCCAAAAGCAAGTCTGCTAGGAACTTGGTCGCTCTGCTTCAGTGCTTCGGTGCAAGTACGTGGCTGGCTTGATTTATTAATTGCACTAGCACTCCATGTAGAAAATAGAAGACCGAAACAACTTAACGAGAATCACTTCTTGGGATAATGAGAGTTGAGGACTGCATAAATAGTCTGAAGAAAAGTGAAAATACTAATAGTTACCAGGGCAGCAGCATAGTTGTAATCTGGCTTCAAGAAGTGGTGAAGGTCAAAAGGACTTCCTGCGGAGATCCACCAAATAATGCCAGTCTTGTGGGGATTTCTGTGCCGAAATTTATACGAGAACGATAATATTTGTTCAAGGCATCAAACACGGGGTAGCGATCTATTTTGTCCTGATCAACTCCATCTATGATTGAACGGGAAAAAGTTACCGGATCTTTATTGCTCATTCGCATATCATCATCCACCTCTATGATTCCCCTGTCTTTAAGCAGTTGAACATCACTTTCACAAGAGATCAAAGCATTGAAAAACAAAGCGACTGAAGTGCATTCGCATTTAAAAGTACCAGTTGTGGGCGTGTCCATTCTGTGATGTTCCCAAGCAATTAAATTCCGCCACCATGATTCTGTTGATTTGAAGATATACAGTCGCGGAATATGCAGCGTTCCACTTATTTATTTTATCTGATTTCCAGAAGAACATGATTGCTTTCCTGACTGTCCTTTAGGTCCATAGAGATGTACGAGTGGACAAGTTCAAGCAAGTGAGAAGTGTTAATGATGTTGGCAGAGAGAATAAGGCTTGTACCCAACCTCCTAGGTGGTATCCTCCTCTTCAAAATCTAAATTCAAAACATCCTAAGAGGAAAAATACCTTACCTCTCCCGGAGGAAACCTTTTCCTTCCTCCATGGAGTGTTATTTACCACTAGTTTGCTTTATTCCAATGCACTCTCTCTCTGGTACCTTTGAAATTTGTGGCTACAATGGATTATGGAGGAAGAAATTTTCCTCCCGGAGGACACAAGAATGACTCCTCTAAGAGATTTAGCTCTAGAGTTTCTATAGGGGCATCTCTCTCATTGAAAAGTTGGCTATCGCAAACTTCTTTTTCTAACCCCAAGATGAGTTCCCCGCACTCCGCAAGCTTTCTTTCTGCATTCCCTTCTACTCGGTTTAGAAGAAACGATATGCACTTCCATTTGATCTTTTCCATTTCCAATAGGTCCCTGCTAGTTCCCCTGAATCGGGGACCGATGAAGACGAACTTTGGCTTGAAAATTTTCTCATTCGCTTTGCGAAGTTTTGGGCACAATGGATACGCTAGGTATATTAGATATCTCTCCAGAAGGATACTGCATTACTCTCATAAATTCCATACAATATGTGGCCCCTTTCTAGACATGCAAGATAAAGAAACAAGATGCAATTAAAGAAACACAAGATAAAGAAACTAACATGCGTGAACATATTAGAAGCAAAACATATGGGTGCTGCAAAAACATCGAAGAAGTAATTCCATTCACTATGTGTGTCTCAAAATAATGGGGTCAAACATGTATTGGCTGCTACGAAAATTTCTTGACAATATTGGACACATTTACAGCCATAAGATTTAAGGCTCGTTTGTGTGTCACTATTTTGATTTAAAAAAGATATCTTTACATTTTTTATTATATTTGTGTAAGATTTTTTAGTAGAATAAAAAATCACTAAAAGAAATAAAAAATATTCAAAAGTTTATAATTTTCAATTTTAGAAAAAAAATTTTATTTTAAAATTGTTTAAAAATAAGAGTAAATAGCACAAACTACTCTTGAGGTTTAAGTTGTCTACATTGCACTCCACCCCATTATATTTAAATTACTAATAAAAATTATTGTTTTAATATAATTGTCTTGCTTTTAATATAGTATATGATGAAAAACATTACATGAAAAATAAAATATTTAAAAAAATAGAGTATTATATATTTACCCTAAAAATATTTTTTGATTGGGTTAAATTTGTTTCTAATCTCTAAAAAAAAAAGCAAATTTTGATTTTATTTTCTTAAAAAATTTAATTGTAGTCCAAATATTTCTAAAAATGTTATAGTATTAGTCATTATCATGTATGATTATTGGCTATTATAAGGATTGAAAAACTTGATCTTCTATTAGTCCATTCAACATTAATATAGATAGTTTAATGTTAGGCATCAAAGGTGTCAAACTTGTGAGTTTACATATGCTTGTGAGACAGAGATAAACTCACATCGTAAACTCAACTCTTAAATCATAAGAATTTACTTGTTTTAAGAATAATATTTAAAATATTTATATCATCTAATTATAGTAAAAAAAGAATCATGATGAAGCAAATGCAAGTTATAAAATATGAAATTCAAATTAAAATCATAAGAAATGTAATATATCAAAACTTTAGGATCTAACCATTTGAAAGAACTTGAATCAATACATCATAACTTCAATGTTAGATTGTCTAATTAGTAGTGCTTATTGTAAAATCCTATGTTTTGCAACTTGAGAGACCAAATTCTAACCAAAAGAATAAACTCATGAGTTTACCCCTGAGTTTACTTGAAGTTTATCAGAGTTTATCCAAGCTTACCCGAGTTTACTTAGTTCAGAGTTGGCAAGTGAGTTAACTCAATTTTGAAATCTAAACTCGTAAGAGTTTGAAAGTTAACTCAAGAATTTGATAATCATGATAGGGATTAAAATCAAATAGTTTTACAAATGTTTGAATTGAAACTAAACAAAATCTATTTTAGGAACCAAAATAAAATTAACATATTTTAAGGACAAAAAACATACTTAAGATTATTAATTTTTATTATTTTAAATTATAATTTACATTTAAATATAATTTATTATTTATTTTTATCTTTAATAATTATTTATTAATTTAATCAAATATAAACATAAAAAATATATAACACTATTTCATTTAAATATTTTTTTACTAGTATTTTTTATCACATACTCTTTACAAAAAATAAAATTATATTATAATAATAATTTTTATTATCTATTTAAATTTACTGAGGCTAAGTGCAATTTTTTAATAAGAATGGGATGGAGTGCAATTTAGCCAAATATCAAGAATAATTTATGCTATTTACTCTAAAAACAAATAAAGATAATTTTTAGCATTATATCCAAACATAAATCAATTTTACATTTAAATGTAAAATAATTTTACTTTTAAAAAAATCTTATTTAAAAATTTTTTTAAAAAATCCTTTTAAAAGTTTTTCCAAACTAGCTCTATAAGTTTCCAGACAATTCTAGTAAGAACATATCAATAAAATAAGTAACAAAATATTTAATAGTCACATGACATTATTTATTGGTCAAAAACATAAGAGCTACTTCAACTCATTCCAGCATTAACACATACCCCAGGGACAATTTACCCCCTTTAAAAAAGCCTAGGTACCAATTCTTGGATGAAAAAAACTACGGGACTATAGACATACGTTGGGTTATTGTTATTAATTACTAACGAGGTGGAAGATAAATACTTCCTCTGATTCTAAATATAAGTTATTTTTTGGATATGTATAGAAATTAAAGTAATAATTACATTTTATTAACTTTTTATGGAATGAAATTAAAAGATATAAATACCCTTTATCACTTGACTTTCACTAATTCTCTTTTCAACTAAATACTCAAACAAGCTCACATTCACTATGTCTCTCTAATTAAATAAAGAGATAAAACAAGTCCAAAAATAATTAATGAGCCATTAAAATGTGAAAGTAACATATATTTTGGATAAAAAGAAACTGAAAAGTACCTTATATTGAGAAATGGAGAGAGTAGTATATACTTGAATTGAGGAACAAATTAAATGTGGAGAAATAGTTCATCATGTACGTTTTATTTGTCTAAAAAATTTGTTGGCTTGCAGATTAGGAAATTTTGATAAAAAGTTTCATGAATGAATATCGATTTTAGTTTTCTTAATTCATACTCAAAATTGACCAAAAAGAGTAATTGCATAATCTTAATGCATCTGAATTAAGTGCATCATCAGGTCAGTCATTAATTACATTAATTAACCCATATATGAACACACATAATTGTCACAATCAACCACAATGACCAAGCATTGCCATACATGGTGAGGAAGAATGCATCTGCGAGTGACATAATACCGTTTCGTGAACCATGACTTTTACTAAACTATCTAAAATACTACTCCCTCTGATCCGTTCGACTCTAATTATCTAAAAATAAAAAACACACATATTAAAAATAATTAATAAATATTAATAATAGTATAAAATTGTGATAATAGATAAAATTATCCCTATTAATTGGTAAAAAAAATTAATGCCTCATTGATAATAGTATAAAATTGTGAATTACATTAAGGGTATAATTGAAAAAAAAAAATTAATGTCTCCTTGATATGATAAATAGATAGATGAAATGAAAAAAAAAAGTGAACAATTGATGGCAAACAAATAGAATAGAGTAAACCTTCAATTGGTTCATGACAAAGAAATTACTTCGACAATGCCAAATATCAGATATTTGTTGGTCCTTAAAACTAAGTTTGATGAGCGCATAGTGGCACCTCAAATTAGTTCGTGAAGTAATCTCCACTCAGCTTAGTCACCTATCCCTCACCACCTTCATCATCACCCACACGAATCTCCTGTCCACTCTTCCAACACCATACTTAATTTGAAGAAAATGCTGAAAGAAATGAATCGAGGAGCACGGTATCTCTTAAGCTCATATCTCTCCCGGAAACTTGTAGAATGGGTCACTTCGGATGCAATGTGTTCACCACTATGGAGGCTAATGGAGTAAAACCTAATTCCTCATTTTCAATTCCCTTATTTGTGCTTGCTTGTCTACACATGATATTCTTAGCACTTAGTTTTTTTTTTGAGATCATGGAGAGTCATAGAGCTATAAACCTGGCTTTCACACTTACAATATATTCATTTCATCATTTTCCAAGTCTAGCAATATTGATGCCAACTATCTTGCTACTCGGCCAAGAAAGCCACATGACACAATCCTAATCTTCTAATGTTTGAATCCCTTATAATGGGCTATGTTAATTCAAGAAATTTTGAAATCGATAGCTTTTGAAGAAATGATAATCTCTTAAATTGTACCAATTTGTGTATGTTAGAAGAGTATGCTTAAAGGGCTCTACAAGCAAAATAGTTTGTCAAGTAAGCGAAGTTTTCAAGTTCAATTCGATATTGGATTAGGATGGGGATCAATGAAAAATGGCTGGAAGCTGGTAGCATATATCACGAACAAGGGCAAGTGGAAAAGATGGGAGAGCTCTTGAAACTATGAAGAAAGCCACTTCATTGACAGCTAGTGTCCTCTTGCATCTAATTGTGGGATTGTGAGGATATAGCGTATTAGATAGATTAGGTCATCTTGAAGAGTGGACTGAGATGGGAGTGGAGATGAAAGAGAAGATGGAGGGCTGAGAAACTGGCATAGGTGGTGGATCATTGTAGAGAACAAATTTGGGTGCCAGGATAGATCCCTATCAAACTTAATGTTAGGGACGACTAACATGTGTCCAACGTTTCGTATTGTTGGAAACCGACTCCTTAATTTCTTTCTCTAAAACCAAGTTGTAGAAACTACAAAATTGTGAAGACTTTGGGGGTTTACTCAAAATACTATAATAAAATGATAAATTTCCTTTACTAGTTTTATTTGTAATTTCCTTAATTTACTTCTCTTACCCTTAATATGACATCGTTTTCTCCTTGCACGAATAGTCCTTCATTCACCTCCTTTCTCAGTCTCTATTGCGTCGTGTCCAACATCCTTTCACCTCATTGTCGTCGCCTGCATCACATATGCCACTGCAAGTTTGTGCTTCCTAATGCTAAAGACAATCCTTGTTCTCCCTACCTCAATTGTGGGTCCTGTGGGGTTGTGTTTTTGAAGGCTCATGTTTTTGGATTTGGGTGTTCTGAATTTTAAGTTGATAATGTTTGTGTTTTTAGTGATTTTGTTCAAATCATTATGGGTTTTTTGGGTCAGGGTTATTGGTTTTCTTTTATTTTTTATTTTTTATCTTTTAGTGAGCCAACCTATTTAACCCA